>PNEN01001766.1:0-80896 GCA_002933655.1 Cercospora berteroae
TTGGCCTGGCTCACTAACCTATCTGTCACACTAACCTATCAAACACGTTAGTCTAGCCCCTAAGACCTTGGGCAGCCTAGGGAGGCAAACCAGGATCAAGGGAGAAATTTTCGGCAAGTCCGCCATCCCCTGTCCATAATCTCAAACATCGCAAGTGATAAGCAGCGCGGACCAAACAACTCACACATACTAACACTCCTAGCGGGCGTAGCCTTATCCGCTCCGAAAGTGCATAAAAGACCACGATACAAGTCGGCGAAGTTGACCCGTCACGTGCTCGTTTCAGCAAGAACAGCCCAGTGCCCAGTCCAGTCCAATCCAGTCTTAAATAGCTTTTTGTCAAAACCAGCCCATCTCGCGCGCACGAGCAAGCACGGTCCCTCTTGAAATATATTGCCTTGCAGTTGTGTGTTTTGTCTCCACTCGACCTTCCCCATCTTCCACAATGGGAAGAAACCGACTCCATCGATATTCCTAATCCAATCCTCGATTATTACCAGCATCATCGCATCCTCGCTCCACAATCCCGTACCACGTACCCCGGATACCATGCACCGCAAAGCCACACAAAGAAAGGAATGGACTATGAGATGAACTCCGACACCAAAGGCTTAACAACAGGCATAATCCGCGAAGCCGAAGTCGACCAACTCAACCTCCGACTCGACGTCCTCCTAAACCCCGACGATGAAGCCGCGAAAATCCTCATCAATTACAGCGCTGCGAATCCGCATCTGACAGGCTGGACGGAAGATGAAGAGAATAAATTGAAACGTAAAGTGGATTTTCAGTTGATGCCGATTTTGTGTCTGATATATGGGATGCATTATTATGATAAAGCGATGATTTCGCAGGCGGCTTTGTTTGGGCTGCAGGAGGATTTGGGGTTGAATCGTGGGACGAGGTTTTCGATGGCTTCGGCGATTTTCTATTTGGGGTTTATGGCTGGTGAGCAATTTAACTGTGGATGGGAATATGTTTCCTGGATTGGTCCTGTCGATGTACTAATGCGCCGCGTGTGTGAAAAGGTGCATATCCTGCGATGTTTCTGGCTCAGAAGTATCCTCTCGAACGGGTTGCGGCTGCCATTGTCGTGTTGTGGGGAGCTTGCGTTCTGACCACGCCGGCTTGTGTTTCACACAAGGGGTTGTATACGCAGCGATTCTTCCTGGGATTTCTCGAAGCTGGTGTGTCGCCGATGTGGATGATGCTTTGTGGATCGTGGTACAAGAAGAATGAACAGGCGTTGCGCATAGGGATCTGGTACTCGACGACGGGATACGTTTCGATCTTCTCGCCTTTAATCAATTACGGCCTCGGCCATATCGAAGGTTCTCTGTCGAATTGGACGTACATGTACTTCTTTGCTGGAGGTACGTTGGCAGAGGAAAGGGTTGTGTCGACCTGAGCTGACTCTGTGCACAGCTTGCACGATTGTTCTCGGAATCG
This sequence comes from Cercospora berteroae, assembly GCA_002933655.1. Lineage (NCBI taxonomy): Eukaryota > Fungi > Ascomycota > Dothideomycetes > Mycosphaerellales > Mycosphaerellaceae > Cercospora > Cercospora berteroae. The sequence continues at coordinate 1,450 of PNEN01001766.1, forward strand.
CAACCTGGTTTGTGCTGCAACCCGATCCCATCCGTGCGACTTTCTTCTGTGACCGCGAGCGGTACATATTGATTGCTCGCATGCGAACGAACAATTCCGGCATTCGCAACCAAAGCTGGAAGAAGGATCAAGTGATCGAATTGCTCTGCGATCTGAAGTTCTGGCTCGTCTTCTTCATGGCGGCGTTCGGCATGGTTAACAACGGAGCGGTGTCGACGTTCATGCCCGTGGTCATTTCCGGATGGGGATATTCTTCGCTGACTTCGCTACTGCTCATCATGCCAGCGGCAGCATATGCGGGCACACTGATCGTGCTTTCGACCTATTGCGCAATGAAGTTCGACCACGTCCGGACCTGGTTGATCGTTGCGGCACAATGCATGACCACACTTTCCGCCATCCTTTTGTGGCAGTTGCCACGAGATGCGCAAGGTGGTCTGCTCTTTGCTTTGTACATCTTGCCCAGCACTAGTGCCACGTAAGCCGAATCTCAAACTTGATGGCGTCTCGGGCGCTTGCTGACCAGTGACCCGCAGCTACGCTATACTGATGGGTCTGCAAATCGCCAACACCGCAGGCTATACAAAACGTGCTCTGGCATCTTCTGGTATCTACATTGGATACTGTCTCGGAAACTTCGTTGGACCGCTTGTATTCTTGGACCACGAGAAGCCAAAGTATTCCACTGGCTTTATCATTACTTTCGTCACAGCAGCAGCGACCGGCGTGATGGGAGTGATATATCGTCTCATATGCCAGCATGATAATCGCAAACGAGACAGAGAAGGGGTACATGAAGGCTTCGATCATGCCTTCGAGGACCCAACAGATAAAGTCGTTTGTCTCCGCTGCGGCCAGTCTTGCTCGAGAGTTTTTGCTGACTTGATGACAGAACAAACAATTCCGATACATCATTTGATCTTTTGTAGCATGACGATTTACGACCACAATACCACCAACTTGCTGTCACGGGACAGCTTTCTTCTGTTCAAAAGCTTCTTGTTCAAAGTCGCACGAGCTGCGACCGTCCTTGACGATGTATCAGGCCGGGACACCCCTGTCGTTGACACGCTGCGCAGTTTATCGTATGACGTTGGCGCCGATGTCGCCCGTATAGGAAGCACGCAGCTGTTCGAGTACCAGCATGAGAGCTACCAGAGGGAGGTAGCTCGCTCAAAAGCTTCCGCAATAGGAAACACCCACCGAGCTCCCGCTTGAGGTCGATTCTGCTGACGAGCTCCTGCTAGGTACCAAGCGATTGCAATTTGCAACCGCGCTGGCCAGCGCAGTTTTGATGACCAAGTGGTTGCATGCGGCTCTAGTTGTGCGATGCAATGGCCGGGCTAAGTCGAGCAGCATGCGGATGGCAGGGCAACCGAGAAAACTTGATGGGCATGCAACGCCATAGCATGGCTGAACACCTCTGTGTGATGTTGTGCATAGTCGTATTGTCTCGATGGAGGTTCACGTATCGTCTTCGTCCTTGATGATGGGCGTGATAGGTGAGCCCGGGCTCATTGGCGAGACGGGATGGCTGACACGCCCCGTAATCTCGACATCGTCACCGACGCGCAACACGGCGCCGCTGGGTCCTGCGCATGCGTATTGACCAAATACGGGCTTATCTATGCAAAGTCAGCGTCTCATGTACATAAGTGCGGATAAATTCATGTTTCATCGCAGCTTACGTGGGAAGAGCTCGTTCACTCTGCGATCTTTGGCGAGTAGACCGTAGAGCTGTCGATTTGTTGTGATCATGCTGCCTTTGGTCAAGTCGGCGTTCAGACTCAGGCAGCGTACAGTTCGGAACAGACAGCGAACAGACACTTCTTGCGCACGATCGATCTTAGATCTGATTGTTAGCAAGTCCCAGCGATCCTCGTCGTAAGGCGGAACTTCGTTCCCCACATCCACGTGAATGTTGGGCCGAAATCGTACGATCAAGTCTTCGCCTCTCGCTGAGGGCGGCAATCGCTGTCTTGCGTCTTCTTCTGACGCACTTGAAGTGATGAGCAGTGGTGCTGCATCTGCGAAGCGTACTCTCTGCGGTTGTAGCTTGTCGTTTACAGCAATGGACAACGCCCGGTATTTGTGCTTGGGCATGAAAACAGCTCCGGGGATCTCTCGTTGGCCATTTCCTCCTATGTAGAGTAATTTGACTTGCTTTCCAAGGTGATGTGAGAAATACTGTGACACTTCGTCTCCCATGTCGATGCCTTGCGCCTTGGTGCCAAAAATGCTCACTTGGAATACTTCCGAGTTGAACAAGCTGACGGGAGATGGCGTGAGCGGAATGGTGATGGCTGATCTCTCCTCAGCATGAATGTGTGTGATCGTGAGCTTTGACCAGGCCTTATCGATCATGGTATGGAACAAGCCCAGCTCGAAGTGGTTCTTGATGGTAATGTGCTCTGCCAGGCCCTTGGTCTCCTCGGTGGGCGGCTTGACGAGAACGTACTGGCGATCGAAGCGTAGCCCTTCATTTGTGATTTCTGCGGCATTCACTTCGACGGGCCGCAACGACTTGACCGGGTATATGAAAATCTATGTGAAATTCGTCAGTCTACCAAGCACAACGCTGACGAAGCACGGTCCGCCAGTGGTGTTGGAGAAGCATACGTACGCGTTTGATCTTCATGGCTGTCATTGTTGCATGGCCCTGTTTCGTGATTGCCGGGAAGAGGTGAGGGCCCAGCGGTAGTTCATGAAACGTCGGCGGCAGAGAAGTAGTGAGTCTGGATCGCCGCGTCGCCGTCCATGCAGAGAGAGTGGCTCGCGTGGGTGTTGCGATGACGGAAGTCCGCAAGCTTTCGGTCCAGAACGACCGTCACGCCGCTCTTGGCGCGTTCTTCTTCGCTAACGCTCTTCGGTCTAGCCACGGCGATGCGTGCCGCATACAAGCTGCATCTGAATCAGCACTTGAAAGCTCTCACGCCATTCGACACTTCCCTTCCATGGATCTTCTGCCGACGCAATTGAGCTGAATGCCCCCCACAGCGGCGCGGCGGTGTGCGAACGAGGCTCCGACGGTATACTTGCTGCCGAACCCTCCATGAGTGGCTTTTCGGGCACTTTCAGATTGCTTGGGGCGATCAACGCTGGAAATGGCCCAAGAACCCTCCGAACGGGCCTGTGACAGGTGCAGAGAACGGCGTGTAAAGGTCAGAAGATCCAGGACGAGGCAGGAGCGTGTACATGCTCGCTGGGAAGCCTTCGCTTACACCTGCTGGTACACAGTGCGACAAAACGCAACCGACGTGTCTGCGATGTGAGAAGCTGGGCAAGCCATGCCCAGGCTACGACAAGAAGCGCAAGTTCGTGGATGAGGGCGTGACGCTGCGAAAGAAATACCAAAGCTCGGGCGACCGGCCTCCAGGCGACGACAAGGTTATTTCATCTCCAGTGAGCATGGATCTCGCACGTCAAATCATCACGCCGCGCTGACACTTCCTCAGCACCCCATTTCTGCAATTGCTCAAGCAAGTAGTGGTGGCGATCATGCACAGTTCAGCACAGCGTCGCCGGCCACAGCAGTGCCCAACAACCTGCCTGGAGCGCTCGGAACACCAGGAAAGACTGAAGCTTCGCCTGCACTTCCTACATTTGGCACACCAAATCATGCCATACTCGCACCGCCGACTGGGCCTGGCAGCGCACTTCTCTCAAACGTAGCAGCGCCCAATGTTGAGCCCGCGACAGACGCAATGCTCCTCTCAGAGCCGCCTATGCAGGTGGCCTTCACGACTGACGATGCAATGTTGGACGAATTATGGAAAAACGAGCACTTCGACCCCCAGTTCTTCGACTTGCAGCCAGACGCATACTACTCTGCAGCTGGCAATACCTGCGGATTTTTGCCAAACATACCTGAAATTGTGGACGAGGTCGATCAGAGTGACATCTTGCTGAGCAACTCAGCTTCTGGAACACCACTTTCGACGGGAATATTTTCTGGGTCCTTCTCAGATAGTAATCTATGGGCGCCAGAATCACAGCTGAACACGAGCGCTCTTATCACTAGCGAGCGTGATCACGAAATGGCATATCTTATAAGACACTTCACGGAGGCGATAGGGCCCTGGTCAGTACTCACGTCGGGATTGTCAGGGACTTATGTTGACGAGTGAACAGGATGGACCTGTTTGATAGAGACAAACACTTCACGCATCTAGTGCCGCTCAAAGCTCTTAGAGATGCCTTATTGCGCAACGCCATAGCTGCAGTTGCAGCAAAGCAGCTGGGTCGTGTCAAAGGTCAGAAGCCCTTCACAGGTCGACAGTCGCAGAAACCTTCAGCTATGGAAGTCCTTGATGATGGAACCACAGAAGTGGACTGGTTCTACAAGGCCGCAAATTATTACGACAAAGCAATCGCGTTCTCACGTCAATATCTACAGGCAGTGTCTGGTGAGCTCAGTAATCCTCCGAGCCCCAGTACCCAGATGGCTGTCTCATTAGCCAACTCCGACGACCTGTTGGTCGCGGTGTCCATCTTTTCGCTATACGAGTCTCTGGACAATCTAGAAACGGGCTGGCTACAACATCTTGCTGGTCTGAAATCATTACTTGGGGCAGTGAGCCCGACACAGCGGGTGCAAAATCAAGTGGTGCCATCACTGACAGTAGAACGACTGGCCTCATTTTGGAACTTTGCAAGAGCAGATTATCAAGCAGCTTATCTCAACAAGCAAACAACTCTTCTCAACACCGAGGACTTTGCATTATGGCATGGCTGTGGGCTGGAAATTCAACAAGATGGCAGCCTATATAAGTCCACGGATTTCGTAAAGAATGATCCCACGCACAGCCGCGCATTGGCCGAGCTAGTGGCCCACACGCTTCTCTGGCTTGTGCTTCGTGTCATGAACTATCTCGCCAGCGATGAAAACTCGAGTGCTCGACAATCACAGTGGGAGATGCTCACACGCCAGCTAGACCACTGGTACGGCAACCTACCCGACACATTTCAGCCCTGCGCCCACATACGACATCCCGCTTCAGGACGGACTATGCGCTCTCAACTCTTCGAAGCATTCTTCAGCATCGATGTATGCGCTGCCGCAATGCAACTATACCACTTCGCTCGAATCCTGCTTCTCCTGCATCGCCCCATAACAACAGCGACCGAACGCAGCGCCTTCCGGAATCGCCTGAAAGCCTATAGAGAAGTCTCCACAGAAGCGATCAGGCATGCGCATGAAATCATTGGCATCGCATTGGGGAGACCGCACCCCGCGATTCGAGTGGAGATGCTGTTACCTCTTTCCATTGCGGGAGCATGTCTAGAAGAGAACGACGAAAGAAAAGTCGTGCTCGAATTACTGCGCGCTATTGAGCAGGATACAGGTCATTCAACGGGCATGCGCTGTGAGGAATTGATGCAGGAATGGGGTTGGGCGCAAGAGCCCGAAGGCATAGCGTAGGAAGAGGGAATATCATGATTACTCAAACAAATCACAACTCGATACCACGACGGAAAGAACACAACGTCACCTCTCCGCAAACTCCAAGACCGAGAACTCACCTCATCAAGTTCCACCCAACAACTCATCCCATCCTGAGTACAGTAACCTCATTTCATCATATCTCTCATCACAGTGCATCTCATTTTCTGCACATTCGTCATGCCCCTCCGCCACCACGCTTGTCTCACAATCATCTCCACCGGCCCCTCTCAGTCGGCCGAGACCAACTTGAACAAGACTTTGCTACGCGAAGTCTCTTTTCATCATCGTCGACACGAGTCTTAAGATGTGTCTTTTCTGGAACCTCATTTGTCGTCCAATGCTGCGCACTAACGGAGGTTGTCAAATCGTCGAGTGAAACATTCCCCAGAACTCCACAGGATGTGGAAATGAGACGAGACTACCCACTGTGGCGATCGGATCGTTTGTGCGGATGCTTTGGCGCATTATGGGAATGGCGGGTCGTGAGTCATGTCAATTTGGCGAAAAGGTTCACGAAAAAGGAAGCGTTATGGATGAAGGAAAGAGATATCTATCAAGCAGGTAAGGCCAAGATTCATTCTCGCTTTTGCTCAAGGATAAAAGTACACAACGCTATGGAGTACAAGACAGATGTCAACTATGGTGATCCTGATGATGGTGAAGCCTGAGGACTATCTGGGAATTCTGCTTCAAGTTTCTCCTAATCACCACCATGATCAGAATCTCCCGCTGCAACGGCTTCACCATTGCCCGCTGCATCGTCTTCATCCTCATCGTCGTCATCGAGCACGCGAGCAGGTTTCCTTCGTTGTGTGGATCGCGCAGCCGAGGGCTCATCGTCCTCGTCTCCGCCATCTGCCATGGTATCGTCTTCGACGTCTGGACGAGGTGTTCCTGCGTCGTCCGACTTCGGCTGTGTCGACCCGGGAGCTGCAAGTCCGCCATCGTCGTCTTCGTCTGAATCTTCCACAGTCTCGGCACTCTTATACTTGGAATTGCTCTTGACAGCTTGTCCCTTGCGTTCGAGTCTTCTCTTCTTCTTCTTTCGTGGTGCTTCGCCGTCACTGGCGGTAGCACTGGTAGCGCGTGAACGGTGACGACTTCGCCTGCCCTCGTCGCCAGTCCCGTCGGCCACAACATCAGCGTCAGTGTCGGTTTCGTCGCCCTTCTTCTTGCGCTTCTGACGCTTCTCTTTGGGCTTCTTCTCTCGCTTCCTACGAGTACCGTCCTCGTCAGTGGTATACTGTGCCTCTTCCGCAATGCGTTCGTCATTCAGACGCTTTTCGATCAGTAAACGATCTTCTTCTTGGATGCGCTCACGCTCTTCACGCAGTTTGCGCTTCTCCTCATCAGCCTTTTCTTGCGCGATGCGCTTCTCTTCTTCGCGCTTCCGAATCTCTTCTTCGCGGCGCTTGCGGGCTTCTTCGAGGCGTGTAGCATTCTTGCGCTCGTACTCAGCTTGTTTCTCGATCGCGGTGGCCAGCTGGCGCTTCATCGTGTTGCGACCCATGTTTGCACGCTGTTCGATGTCATGCCTTGGGAATGGTGGATTGGGTCCTTTTGCGATCGCGATGAATGATTCGATTGCCTCGTCCAAGCCTTGATTTGCGGCCTCCACGTCCACCAGTGTCTTGTTCGCTTCAGGCTGCGTGATCATCTGCTGAGCAATCTGTATCTGCACAAACGCCACGTTGAATTTGAAGTTGATGTTTTCAGGTGACTGCTTCAGCGCCTGTTGAGAGTAGTCCAAGCTCATCTTGTAGTGTTCAAGATTCTTTTCAGCCCGACCACGCATTAGCCAGGCTCGCCCCAAACACGCCATGATGTGTGGGTCCTTTTCGCGCGATTTCACCAGTGCCAGTTCGTAGTTCTCAATAGAACGACTGAACTGTTTGAGCTCACAGAAAACGTGTCCGAGGTTGATGTGCACCGAAGCATCCTTCACGCTTTCTCTCACTTTGGCAAAAATCTGAATCGCGTTCGAGGTATCTTTACGATCCTCAATCAAACCGATGCCAACACCTTGCGCGGCGAAGGCATTCTTCGGATCGAGGGTCAGAACCTTGTCGAAGAACTCGATGGCTCGATGATAGGTCTTGCTGCGGCGGTCCTTGTGTTGCTCCGTATCGCGAGGCATTTCCCTGGCAATGACCAGATTCAGATTGCCCATGCCTGTCAGTGAGTAGATGTCATGCTTGTCGTATGTCATGAGCGTGTGCTTGTAATGTCGTTGTTCCTGATCTTCATTGATAGCCAGTGTGCGCTTTTTCGTGCGATTTAGGTGCCATCCGTACAAAGCTCGCACCTGCAAGTTACCTGGATCAGCGTCAAGGAGCTGTTTGATCGCCTCTGCGCCCTTCGTCGGGTCAGATCGCAGCTGAAGGCACGCCATGCGGATGTTAGCATCTATGTAATCAGGATGGCGATCCAGCAAGCTCTTGTAGATCTTTTCGGCCTCATCCTCTATGCCCTCTGCTTCGTACACCCGGCCGAGGTTGTAACTGATTGTCGAAACAAGGGCGTCAGTATCTACTGTTTCGTCCTTGTTGCTGATCGATACACTAGATCGTAGAGCAGCCTGGAAGTTTTCGCGTGCTTGTGCATATCGTTCTGCTTGGAAATGGAAGCAGCCAATGTTGTTCAGCAACTGTGGACTCAGCATCTCGCGTTTTGCAGCCGCGATTGTGATTTCGTCTTCGAGACCTTCAGGGAGATCGTTGTCGCTAATTTCCTCGATCTCGAGCTGTTCAACATGCTGCAAGCACGCCAATGCTTTGTCAGGAGAGTCAAGCTCATATAGGCGGGCCAAATTCAGGAGCACGCCCGAGTCTGGTGAGATCTTCTTCTTGGAGTCCTTCCACGCGACGCGCACTTGTTCTAGGAGTGCAATGGCTTTCTTCCTTGAATCAGCCAGTTCCTCTTTTAAGCCGGTAGCTTGCTTCGCAAAGACATCCTCGGCATGCAGTATACCAAGCAAGGTCATGGCTTCCACGCTCTTGTTGGTCGACAACATTTTCTCCAGTCGGAATTTGGCGCCGTCCAGATCGTTCATCAGCGTCTTCAGCTGAGCGGCGCCAAATTTGGCCGGCAAATAACCTCGATCGTCGCCTCCTCTAGCTTGGTCGGCTTTGCTGTAATAATCTTGAGCTTTTTGCAGATCACCATCGTAGTGCTCTTTTCGCGCCAGCAAGTACCAGCCATCGCTAGCAACCGCGTTGACGTCGGTGTGCTCGATGGAACGACGGGCAAGGCGCTCCACGTTCGCCCAATTGCGTCGAAGAAGAAAATACCCACCGAATGTGGCACATGTCAGCGCATGCATGTCATCGAGCTTGAACGCAGTCTGTGTATACGTGGTCATTGCCCTCTTGTATATGTCCACAAAGGCCGGGTCGGCGGAGTTGTATTGACTGCACTGGTCGAGATGATAAACTCCCAACAGGATATTGGCAATAGTTGACCTGGGATTGAGCTCCAATGCACGCTCCCATGCCTCTCTTGCGTTCTCCTTGTGCCCGAGCTGCCATAGACATGCGCCAATGCCAATGCGAGGGTCCGGGTCGATCATATCCGGTGCGCGCTCCAACACCTGCTGGTAGAGAATGTACGCCTGATCAAACTTGTTCATCGAAAATTGTGCCTTTGCTTTTCCCATAACAGCGAGCAAGTTTTTCTGGCCAGAGGTTCGGTAGGCATCGTCAAAGCATTTTGATGCCTGCTTCAAGGTGTCTGCACGATCCGAGTGATCACCACCAGGCCCGAATTTTGGATTTTGTAAAGATGCCTTGAGCAATAACAGCGTCCCGCGGGCGAGAAACAGCGGTGGATACGAAGGACTGATACGCGATGCATCATTGAGGGTGCTGGTCGCCTGGGCCAACCAGTTCTCCTTGATGCGCTCATCGGCCGAAGGCTGGGTTGGCTTCACTCGAGGAGCGCGGCGACATTGCCAAAGGTACACCCAGCACATGCACGTCAGCAGACTGAGTCGATCCTCATCCTTGCCAACGCGCAAAGCCTCTAGGCCTCGCTTGAGAATGTCAACGGCCATGTCCGGCTTTTTCTGTTTGACGTAGGCGAGCGCGATAGTGATCCAATAGCTCTTCGCGACGCCTTCACTCTCCAGCAGATCGCACAACTCGCCCGTGTCCTCAAGGGCGTCGCTGAGGTCGACATTGACAGCTTCGTCGCCATCTTCGCCGCGCACAGGGATATCGATGACGGTGGGCACGTCGGAGAAGCGTTCGAAGAGAGGTGCGGAGGCATGGCCATTGACGCCATTCGTGTGGCCGTTCGTGACGGCCGCCATGGCGAGGTCGGCAAAAAGTTGAGGAAGCGCAACGCTCCCTCTATGTCACTGCTGAGCTTTGTCGACCTTCTACCGCATGTCGGCTTGGCGCGGGGTCGTCTGTCACAGCGAGACGAGACTGTATGAAGGCGATCGGAGTTGTGGCGACGGCGATGATGATGGGCGAGTGAGGTTGTTCGATGTGAAGTTGCGAACGCGAACAAAGGTCGCGTTTTGGCTTCGAGACGAAGTTCGGCTGCATGAGGCTCTTTCGGGAGCTGCCGCCCACATGCACGAACGGGCGCAACCTTGCAGGACGCGGAGGAGGATGAAGCGCGCCCATCAGTAGCACGGCAACAGCATAGGCAGAGCATTCGTAGTAGCATTTCGCAATTACAGGACACTTATCAACATTGATACGCAACCGACATGATGACGAGATAGCACCCACATTGACACCCCGCCAGCCAGGACTCGAGGGGCCCAGCAACATGTCCTCCCATCGCAATGGCTACCTGAATGGCAGCGATGGGCCGCTGCATCGCTTCCACTTCGAGGACAGCAGCAGAGAGACCAGCGACGCCGAACGAAGTAGATCGAGGGGCACGCCAGCTCCGCGGGGATACCAGGCGGGCGCATCTGCCAGAGGACAGCAGCCTGCGAGTCGGTTCGATCGCAGTCAAGGACGGAGTCGCGAGGATCCATACGGCTACAGCCAGCAGAGTCAGAGCCGCAGCAGAAGTCGAGTGAATGTGAACCGATACGGACCTGCAAGTGGGCAGGTGGAAGGTGCGTATCCAACCTAGACTTTCCCTCGAACATGGGTGCGGACTGCCGCAATGTCGCCGACCACTTGCTGCCAACGCTCCATGCCATGTGCGAGTAGGAGCGCGTCGTTGCACCGCAATCATGGCTCTTGATATCGACGAAAGCCATGGGAGCCGACGATGGACTGCGCTGAACAGACCGACAGATATCCTCCGCTACATCGAGCAACAATGGGCCTTTATGGCCAACGACAGCTGTGTACCCGTCAAGGTCGCCCTCCAGCTGATGGACAATTCGTCGCTGGGTCTCGCCGACCAGTATCAGCAATTCGGAGAAGCGCACACCCAGCTGCAGAATGCCCTCAAAGTCATTGTCAATGAACACCACCAGGGCTTCAACAGTAGTATTGGTACTTTCCACAAAATCCAGGCGGCGATACGTACCTCTCAACAGCGAGTGCGGACACTGCGAGCGGGACTGGTACAAGCAAAAGGGAGTCTCGCGACGGGCAGGCCGGAACTGAAAGCATTTGCACAAAGCAGTCAGAGCTATGACCAGATGCTGCAGGTATTGGGGACAATAGAGCAACTTCAGCAGGTGCCGGAGAAGCTCGAGGCGCAAATTTCCGAGAAACGGTTCTTGGGCGCTGTTGATATACTGCAAGATGCTCTCAAAATGATGCGCAAGCCAGAAATGGAGGAGATCGGCGCGCTAAGTGACTTGAAAGTGTATCTGAGCAACCAGGAGCATTCGTTGACAGATATTCTCATCGAGGAGCTGCACAATCATCTGTATCTGAAGAGCCCGTATTGTGAAGAACGTTGGAAAGCACACACCCGACGAGACACAACCGCCACCGCACTCGACGATGGTGAGCGGGCCATGTTTGAGTTCCTCGAGAACTTTGACGCTTCCAAGCCGATGCTGGAGGACACGACCAGAAACCCGGAAGCAGATACGTTCGCGTACATTCAGTTGATCGTCGAGTCGCTCAATCGCATGAACAGGCTGGATAATGCAGTCGATGCAATCGAGCATCGACTGCCGGTGGAGCTGTTCACTGTCGTCGAACGATCCCATATGGAAGTCGAGCAACGACATCCGTCTGTCACACGAAATGCGACTAGAACCCAGACCGGAAAGACAGGGATCACATGGGGAGCAGACGGGGAGCGCAAGGAGACGCTTGAAGATCTGCTCACAACTCTGTTCGCCAAGTACGAAGCCATCGCAGAAGGGCATCGCGTTCTTCATGACGTGACTGCAGCCATTATCAAACGCGATGATCACGACGAATCGACCGGCTTAAATCGAAGCTTCCGTGAACTGTGGAAACTATTGCAAAGTGAGATAAGGTCTCTGTTGCATGACCACCTGGCAACGAATGGCAATCTCGAACAACGGATGCGGCAAGAGAACGACCCTAATATGAATATCTTCAAGCCTCAGCCTCGTGACAAAACTCGCAGGCTCTTCAAGCTCACGGATACCGACAGTAAGTCGCCCGAGCTCGCGACAGAGCGCGAGGATCTTGAAGCTATACTCAAACAATCAGTTCCTGGACTCGTTGGTAGTAATGCCCAAAATGCCAAGCAGGATCGTGATACGGTTACGGACATTTCAGCGACTGGGCACAAGCTGCTGGTCGAGCCTAGTGTGTTCAACATGGGCATTTTGCTGAAGCCATCGCTAGACTTCCTGACACGGCTGCGAGACGTCGTGCCGCCACATTCTGGCGTTGTGCCTAGCACATTGACGTCCTTTCTCGACGACTTCCTCATCAACGTTTTCTACCCCCAATTGGACGAGACATTGCTGGATCTGTGCAGTCGTAGTATGACGGAGATTGACGCATTCCAGGCAGATCCGAAATGGCAGACGCACGCACAGCGGCCCATCTTCAGGGGCACTGCTCGCTTCTACGAGCTCATTCAGGCGTTCTGCGTTATGCTGGACAGCCTTCCTCACGATCAGAGCTTCAGTCAGCTCATCATCACGCAAATGCGGTCATACTACGACAAATGCTATCAGTGGTCTAAGAGTCTGCTACAGCGTGCCCTTGCCGAGAATGGTAATGCGAAGATGAGATTGGCCGCACACCTTGCCACGGATGGCGAGGTTAATAAGGTCGTGATTGAGCTATCGAAGGGAGATGCTCGTGATCCGATCGTGCTCGCTGAGAAGGAAACAGCACTTCTTTTGCGACAGATCAAGAACACCCGTCTTGAAGAAGCAGATCTCATTGTCGACCGAAAGGCCATTGCAGCCCTTTGCACACTGCACACAAGCATGAAATGGCTTGCTGCGCAATGCAAACAGCTGCGTTATATTTCACCTCGTGCGATTGACACATCCAGCATGCAAGCTCACGACCGTAGGCGTTGGACACAGATCGCCCACGTTGGCTCGGCGCCCGCCGGTCCTTACCTGCCTCTGGACCAGCAAACGGCGGCAGGTTTCGATGCAGTTATTGCGTCTTTCACCGAACTGTCATCACTCATATTGCGAACACTACATGTCGACCTCCGCCTGCACTTGCTGCATGGCATATATGCCGCGATGGACACAACGTATGCTCTCGGCCAGCCATACAACGATCCCAATCCCGCCATTCTCAATCTCGCTGCAAGTTTGGGAACTTACGATACGGCCATCTCAACGAACTTGCTCGCTGCGCAGTACGATTTCTTGACTGCCAACTTGCACGTCCTCGCCAATAATGCCTTGGTCTCTCTCGTCGGATGTATCCCCGCACTCGATGGGCACGGGATAGACCGCATGGGTCTCAATATTCTCGTGCTGCAGCAGACGTTGAAGACTGCGATGCAGCAAGACGCGAGTCTGAACTTTGCCGCGAAGTTCTATGGACTGCGCGAGCCCAAGGCCATCGTGGCGGAGGCGAAGAAAGGCGAATATGCACCTGAGGATTTGAAAGCTTTGGCAAGGCTGGTGTGGGTTGAAGATCGCGATCGGGAGCAAGGTGCTTTAGACCAGGTTGTGGCTAGTATTGGATAAATGGCTACACACGTCGATGTTTCGCTGAGGCGACCTGTTGGTCAGCACATGTTTGTGGAGGCGGATGTAGTACTGCTCTGTTCGTCAACCTTGCTAGTTGACACTATGTACAGAACGTAAGATACCCTTTCCTCTTGGTATTCATACTTGTACAGTCGTTGTTTTCTCTCTGGTTTGTGGATGTTCTTTGTGCGGCATGTGGGCCGTATAACGATGTGTCAAATTTGTCACCTTTCGATACAAACGCTACTGCGAGTGCGGCCCAATTTGTGAGCAGTATTATTATACTCAATAATATACATCAGACACTAGTGTTATTAAGCTACTCTGATCATTTTAGCAATAGACAAAAGGAAGACATCAACACATGAATCTTTCTTATTCATATTGTACAGTAGGCGGCCCCATGCGGGCAAGACAGGTTTGTGAAGTTGTGGTCCCGCCACAAAATCGACGTCGTCCCCTATGCGCCACGCTCGTTCAACGATAAACAGAATTCTCGTTTTTCAAAAGCGAAGCGAAACGAAGCAGTGTATGAGCTCTGCATAACCTTTTGCTTGTTCATTTTCTCTCTTTCTGTCGATCTCTCTCATGTCATTATCGATAATCTTCCGGTACCATGCATCGAGGAGTCCTGCTGTGAACCTCGCCGTCCCTGTCCATGTGCGCCCAAATCAGCGAAATGCCGCCGTTGAAGTCGAAGAGCGAATTGTGCTGCGGCGTTCATTCCTTTTTCTGGTGGGTCGCTTGAAGGTCGACAGGACCCGTGGCTAGTTTCTGGTCTTTTAGGAACAGCCGGGACGCTGTCGGGTCGTATTAAAGGAAGATTTGCAGAAGATTTGGCTTTTTTTAGTTTGTGTTTTTTCGTGGAAGGTGTTTTATTGATGAGGGTGTTCATGCCGCTTTCTTCGAATTCTTTTCGTTTGGCTTCGCGGTCGTAGGGGAAGCGGAGGAGGTAGAGTTGCATTGCTGTTGTGGCGTCTTGGTCTGGTCGTCGTGTGTCGTCACATTCTCCGCGGATGCTCCGGCCGAGGACCAGGCGTGAGACTGTTGATAATGTGGGTCGACCGTCGTTTTGCATGTCGGAATAGAGCTTTTGGGTGTCCCATATGAGACTGTCTCCAAGTGCTTCGTCGTAGAAGTAGAAAGAATCGGAATAGCTTTGGCCACCGTGCACGACCACTGTTCGGCCGTCGAGGAGTTTCATCAAATTCCTCTCGACTTCCTTGCCGTCACGTGCGCCATTGCTGAATAGTAGGTCTTCTTTGACGACATCGTACCGTTTGTTGTAGAAGTACTTCTTTAGGCCGTCCTCTTTGGGATATGTCACGAATGGGTCGTATATGATCTGGCCTGCTGTGTTTGTTACTGATATCCAGCCTATCCGGTGATTCCAGGACGTCTCCGTGGGGGCGAGGTAGCGTTGAGGTACGATCTTGATGGAAATAGGCTCATCAGGATACAGTAGATCCCATCGTGGTTTAGGCGCTGCTGATTTGGTCCGACTTGATGAAGATGAAAGTAGTGGAGTTGGAGGCAGGATCGACGCGCTCGACGCGTAGCCGGACGGAACTCTCTTGAAGATGGCATCTGCCGACAGGCTCTCATCTGATAACTGGAGTTGGAGCATCATTTCTGGTGCTGTGTCCACGATGACGCGTGGAAGTTGGTTGATGAGAAGAAGACAGTTTGTCCTTGAGCAGCGCTCCGTTTGGTATGCTCAAATTGCGGGACTGCGCGACCTGCCCACTTTCCAGACGCGATGGCGTCTGCAGACCGCGGCCGGAACGGCCATGGTGTGGAGGCAAGGGAGAATTAGTACAGCTCAAAGAGTCGTGTGAGGGTCCGTTCCGAGTCAGTTCGGCACCCTATTTGCAGCCGTTTTTAGAGATCATCAAAGCTTATTTCCTGATTAGGGGCCCGTCACCTTTCCACACTTCGCAGCAGAGTGCTGAGCTGCATGAGCTTCATCTTTGTTGCTGTCACGCGCAGGAGTTGACGACGCGCTGCCGGCTCGCAGACGGAGTGCACAGCGGCACAGGGCGTCTGCAGTCAGCGAACGATTCACATCACGTTCTGGTACCGAATGTTACGGTGCACCTTCGCCATGCGCATCGATCGGAATTGCAGACTCTGCTCCTTGTCGTGTGCTGTACCTGTGCTGAGTCGCCATTATCTGCTCGCTATGTTGCGTCACCAGCCTTTGTTGCGTCCCAAGGTCCCATTCTAACGCCAAAGCCGGGCGACCGACGCCCAGGGTATCATGAACTCCCAAAACCTTTTTCGCATGCCGTCGTTAAGTCTTGCGCGCCCAGGTCACGCCCCAGCCCAACAGCCGGTATACCACGATGATAGCAATCATAATGCCGACCCATTTGCCTTCGCGGCCCAAAGCATAGCCATACTCGGAGAGAACTGCGGTGCCCGCAATCCTGCACTCGTCTTGAAGCTCGCTAGGATACATGCAGTAGCACTGTCCCGCACGTTGCTCGCATGAATAGCTGCGGTCTTTGAACTCGTTGACCATCATGCCTTGGAAGACGTACGCTTGGTAGTCGATATAGTGGAAAACATACTTCCAGAAGGCGTTGAGCACCGGCATTGACACGAGAAAGCCGCCAACGCTCATCCAAAGTCTGGACACAAGGTTAGCCGCTGCAGCGATCACTGCATGTAACATGCAACATGTAACGTACCCATTGGCAAACGCGATCAGGGCCAGTGCAACCACAAAGTTAGGGAATAAGCTCGACATGAAGACAACGAGCGACTCCGCGGCAAGCAGATCCAGGAAAAGCCACATGATCCAGGTGAAGAAAGCACCAGCGTCTGGTCGCAAGTTGATGAGCCAATAAGACACAATCGAGAAGAGCACAGAGATGAGGACTAGTAGCACTGTCAGTAGTAGCACGGCGGCGGGGTCAAGTGTTGTACACACACAGGTACGGCAGGCCGATGAGGAAGTTCGCCACCAGGAACGCCGCAGGACCATACAAGCCATTTGCGCGTTCTTTGACAAAGATTGCGCGATCTTCGAGGAAGGCCGGCACGTAGGCAACAGCCATAAAACTCATGAAGGCCGACCCGAAGAACTGGTTCCGCATAGAGTCAGCCAAAGTTGACCCATGAGTCGATGCAAACTTACGATGGCATTGACAAATGGCTGTATGTTCCGCTGCGTTGATCCGAGGCGCAACCATACTGTTCCCATCATAATCGCAAGGCCCATATACATTGCAACGCGCACCCAATATGCGACCAGATCACGATAGCTCTTGATGAACGATCGATGCAGGAGAGTCATGGTTTGGGCGACGAACCCCGGCTTGTCGTGTGCAGTAAGATGCAGTTGCTTGCGGACCGAGAAGCCTTTTATTTCGTCGTTGACTTGCTGAGCACGAGGGGAATTTCCCCAGTTCGTAAGGATCGTCTCAAGGTTAGCCTGGGCCGCATCGCCAGAGAAATCAACATTGATGAGGTCGAGAGCCTCCTCGGCAGGATTGATGTGCGATGGAATCGGATAGCCAGCCTCGGCGAAGAACGTAGACATTCCGGAGACGTCGCCATTGTACACCGTCTTGCCCTGCGAAAGCAAGGTGACCTTGGAGAACAGATCAAATGTTTTAGTGGAGGGTTGGTGAATACTGGCGATCACGATCAACTGAAACAATTGTTAGCCCCATGTACCAAGACAACGTTGTTTTGATCTGGCTCACCTTGTTGCGCCGAGCGATGTCTCGAATGAACGAGATGACTTCGTAGCTCGCAGTCGAGTCTAGACCAGAAGTCGGCTCGTCCAGGTACAGAACTCGTGGGCCTGTAATGAGTTGCGTGGCGACGCTCACTCTTCTCTTCTGACCACCAGATATGCCTTTCTGTAGTGGGGTACCAATGAGAGTGCGTCGCTGGCCAGCCAATCCGAACGACTCAATGAGCTTTGAGACACGTTCGCGTGCTTCGTTCCTGGTCACCGAGCTAGACCCATGTCAGCAAGCATATTGAAAAGACTGATCTCTTGAAGTCAAATGTACCGTGGCAAAGTCAAGCGGGCTGCGAATCTCAATGTTTCTTCGACAGTCAAACTGCCGATAAGCGTGTCTTCCTGCTCGACATATGCAGAGATTGCCCGGTGGGTGGCGAGCGACTGCTCCTCGCCATTGATCAGGACTTGACCTCGGACTGTCGCCGTCTGTCTCTGAGCCAGTGTGTGAAGCAAAGTGGTCTTGCCCGAACCGGAAGGCCCCATCAGAGCGACCAGCTCTCCAGGTCGTACAATGCCCGAAGCATTCTCCAGGATGTTGCGTTGATGGCCGCTGGTGCGGTCTTTGACATTGACAGTCAGATCCTTCCAGACCAGACTGTCGACGTCTTCGTTGGTAAAGGCCGAATTGGCATTCGCGTGTTTCTCGATGTCGTCCATCTGGACGTCGCCGGCGGTGGAGTTGGAGTCTCGTTGCATCTCTCCGGGCACAATCAGCATCTCAATATCGGAGCGATAGGAAGTGCGTGCTGGCATGGGGCAGCTGCGTCGACGGCGGAAGTGAACCTCGCACTTCCCAACCTCACTTGGTCCTCCACATGAGCATCGTCATGTGTCGGAGGAGGAGGTTTTGACAGCGCGTCCTGTTGCGGCGGGTAGCCGTTTGGCAGGAGTGGGCAAACGCGAGTTCGGCGAGGTTGTGTGTCGCCGCATCAGGGACTGCCAGGCCCATGCTCGCGTGCGGTGGGCGGCCAGCAGCATCCTGGACGTTTGACACCGCTGTCACGCTGGCTGATCGCCGGCGTCACCGCGCCACGCTCCCTCCGCGCCCCCTCATTCGCCTTGTCTGACGCTATGCGCGATGGCCTCGCGGCAACGTGAAGTCGGCGAAGCTGCATCCCGGTCTGGCTGCCGCTCTTGCGCACATCGCGTGCCGCAGAATCGACGCGATCCGCCGTCTCCAAACACTGCGGAAGTTCGACACGCGTCAACATCCACCTCCTCTCGCCGACGTTGGAGAAGGATGGTACCTGTTGGTACACATGGCCCAGCTGCAGCCACCAGCAATCCAGGCACGCTGTGGAACGGTCGTCAACGCAGTGCGACCGGGTTCGCTTCCATCCCCAGACGCTTCGGCATCAGCATCTCCACTTGTACGCAGGGCAGACGATCCCGCACCGACAGTCCGGTTTCATCACAAAAAGAGCACGGCGTGAGTTGAGACGGCACGAGGGCGCAGAAGCTCGGTGGCATCAAGGCAGGAGGCGGGAGAGGAGGTGGACAACAGGCAATGTGACGTGCTCTCCGCCAGGAACGTGGAAAAGGGTTCCTGCCGCGATGATCCGCACAGACACGCAGCCATTGTGAACAGCCTCCTCTCTCCTCCCTTGCCATCCATCACTGTTCATCAGCTACACTACAGCCGCGCAGGACTCAAATGTTGAGACAATAAGATGTTACATGCCGCGAACAATTGTCAACGAAACGCGCTCAGCCGTGTACATACAGGCATCACGCAGGTGTGACTTGTGAGCTGTTGGTGGCTTCCTGCAGTAGCGATCTTGCTGGCAGCACAAAGCCGATTTATCCACATCGAACTCTGCTGCTCCTGAAAAGGCAGAACTTCAGAAACTAACAGCAGGACGGCGCAGCGAAGCTCCAGGCAGCACCAGCGACTCGACTGACCGGTCTGATGCCTGCAGCACACAGCTCAATGCGCAGACGAGCTGAGTGGCCTAGCGGGCTCCCAATTGGACCGCGCCGGGTACTTGCAGTGACTTTGTAAAGATCCTTTGTGAGCAAACAAAGCTCCTACAGGATCAGTCGCTGCCCAGAGATTCACACCGGTTCCCGGCATTTCTGTGGCAGCAGCGACCCGCCACTCATAGCTTCCACCTTGCAAGCGATTTTGCACAAGACTAAGGAGTTCAAGTCTCGCTACCAGGAAATGCACCTGTTCAGTCGTTCTGGCTTGCGCGACTACAACGGGAAGGGCCTCGAAAATGTTCGGTCGCTGGCTTTCTGATAGGAAACTATGACCACTCGACACACCTCCGTGTGGTATTTGGTCTCCGAGCTGATCGGAACATCAATCCATGCGGCGCTATACTTTCCTCCACGAGCGTCTAATTATGGATGATCAGCATACTCACTCTCGGACTTCACGTTGGGCTGCCAGCGCAAAGCCACGAGGTTTGCAGCATGGAAAGCATGGCATCCATGACGCCATGCATTCGTGGCCTGTCTTATTGTTCGCAAGTGTTCCTGTCTATTCTGGGCCTGTGTCGTCGATGTTTTGGAAGCGATCATGTCCTTGAGCTCGAACTTAGGCACACCTGCGTCGCTTAATTCAGGCCGTGTCACACATGGTGGGCTCGATCGGCAATCTCTCCATTACTTTAGATTAACCACCAGCTTCCGACGGATTTGCTTGCCACAGAACTCCCGGATCTGCCACATCTATCAGCATATGCGACATCGCGTGCAGCTGAATAAAGCGACTCAAACAAGGCACTGATGCGCCTCGTAAAGAGTGTGATAAGAAGGCTCGCCAATGTGCCTAGTCTGATGAGTTCATCGTCGCTTCCCAGAACTACGTTCCAAGGGTCGAGTGTGAGTTTGCCTCTTGTCTACTCAGGCCAAGCATGTTTCTTCTCTGCCAATTCGAACATTGACGCGCTGTAGCAGAAGGTGGGGGAAGCGACTTCAGTAGTTCGATAGACCGCAACAACAACTTGCATACAATTGGTCTACGGTGTTGGTGAAGCGAACACGAACTGGCATGTCCCAGAGCATATCTTCATTTCCTTGCATTTCCGCCTTTCTTTCCCACAACGCAGTGCAGGCTGATTGTGAGTAGAAAAGTTCTTACTCTTTGATAGTCTGCCTGATGCTGCGGGTATGGAGCGATCGAGGAAGTATGGCTTATTGGTCTATAGCGATTCATCAATTCAATCTCTGTTTATTCCATCTTTCTTTTTGCGATCGATCATAGACCAATGCTTCTTCAACCTGTCGTGTATCTCATGGGACTGCTCGCAAAATATGCCACCCTGGCAAGTATTCACACACCAGACCTCACCTTCCCTCACTTCACCTCACTTCATTCTCGTATGCATCATGTCATCCCAAAACCATAGCCATCGACGCCAGCACATTTCCCATAGTCTCTCCGCACAATACTCTTCGTACGGCAATGCCGCCGGTAGCCTAGAACTCTTGGCATCCCCGCCCACAACAAAAATTCAAAAATTCGTTGGTATACCACCAACATCTTCACCACGACGATGTCGACGACGAGGTAGTGAGCAAAAAGTGATGCCCTCTACTGGATTCGAACCAATGACCTCATCATAGGCGTGTTGCAGTACTAGTGATGCGCTCTACCCCTGACTGTGAAGGTGTTAATGGAAATTCTGGAGTGAAGTGCAAGGGCTGATGCTTACGCTAAGAGGGCTGTTGACTCCTATTGGATGGCTAATGAAAATTTCATTGATTATAAGACCGTGCAATATTTAAATAATTGGCGCAACGTGGAGCACAGTCGAGATATGCGCCGCAGAATTCTGTCCAATGGCTTCAGTGAGATCCCTGGGCGGGTCAAGGCTCCCGGCCATCAACGACGGGCCTAATTGCGACAGCCGTGTGCACATATATATAATCTTCGCAATATTGAGACCGGAATGCAGGAATAAAATTTGAATGTTATTGATTCGTGGACATGTCCTGGGAAAAGTATAGCGGATCCTCGGGCTTGGTTGACGCCAAGACTTTTTTCCAGTTGAGGACGACGAACTTAGACTTGAGTTCTGCGCGTTGAATATTTGTCGCGACCTTGCATTTATCGTAGAGGAGGAGATTAAGACATGTTGAGAGCGATTTGCGGCGCGATTTCGCCCAAGTAGATCGGCGAGGTGAGGTTGATGCCAAGACTTTTCAGTCGCCGAATCTGCAGCCTGAGCCCGCACCCGTTCCTGCTCTCTGATATCGAAATAACTTCTCATTGAAAACACTCAACTGTGGTCGTTCTTTGCAATATCTCGCCCTGTCTCTGAAGTTCCTCTCTTGTCCGCCACGGAGGACCCAGTTGAGTGAAGAATACCGCGCCGATGCAGCAGAAGAACAGAGGCTACCACGGCTACGATCATTCGCAAGACTCTTTTCTTTGTTTGATTCTACGATATACCAGGCCTCGTGCTCGAATAGCCAGCCGCATCAATAGCTACTCCACTAAGGAGGAAAGCAAAGCAGATCAAACTGATGCTACGGCTCGTCTGATCTGCATTCTGCGTTTCCTCCAACACGTTCGGCAGAGCTGTTCGCATATGTCGAAAACTCCATGTGAGTGTTGACAGATCGTTTCTGTATACTCACTGGACCCAGTGTATTGAGCGCCAACGATACTCATGCTCGGTGGCTTGCCAGCCGGATTGCCACCCCTGGGAGTCGCTCTACGACAACGGAAGTTCTGCACGTCATAGTCGCAACAACAAAGAATCAATCAATGCTCCTTGTTCCATTGTTGTCTTGTACACGTTGGGATGAGAGGGAGAAAGGATGATGACCATCACCCTTTGTTGCCGGACGCCTGAGTTCGGTGCACATATATTCGACGGCAAAGTCTGTTCGATCAAGTCAGAAGCATAGCCAGTTCGCAAGCAGCCTTACCATCAAGAATTTACTAAAACACACAGCTTGCCAACATGACTTCTCACAACCAAATCGAGGCTACTCAAGACATCGTGCAGCAACTTCCTGGAGAAGTTGTAGCACACATCGCATCGTACACCGACAAGGAAAGCCTCAACAGCCTCCGCCTTACCTCCCAGGACGCTGCTGATTAGACAGCCAGCGAATTCGCCAAGAGACATCTCAAAGTTCTCAATCTCAAGCTGCCAGTCACCAAAGAGGAATCATTCAGTTCCGGCCTACCTTGCCCCCTACTAGACGAAGAGTTCTCAACTACGGTCGAATTAATCGGACAGAACGACCTTGGTGGCTACGTTCAACGTATCACCTTTTCCGAAGAGTCTGACCAGGACGACTTTGACATCGAATGCAGAATTCGTCTCCGAATATTCTTCCTCCAGCTGACCTCTCTCCGCGCCATCTCGGTCAAATTCCAGTGCGTACCAGCCGCAAAATTCTTCCTATCCTTCCTCGCAACTGTGCCGAAGATTCCTCTCACAGAGCTCAACCTCTACGGCGCGTCCATCAACTCGGCCTCACAGCTCATGTCCGTTCGCAGAAACTTCTCTGCTTCGCTCAATCGCGTCCACTTCGAAGGCGTACGAATGCCGCGTAAGGACTGGATTCGAGTTTTCAACTACATCCGCGATGGAATGAACGTCAACCGACTTTGTTTGTATAAAGTCCAGGCGACTGAAGACAAGAGTGATGAAATGTTGCTGGATTCTGTTTTGCCGGACAATGAGCAGATTTATGTTTGTGATCCGGCAGGCAAAGAATGGTGGCACATTACCAAGGAGTTTACGATTTTGCATGGGGAGACTGGAGTCAAAGATGGGCTTGGGGATGTGATTACGTTGATGGAACGTGTTTCTTAAATGCACTGTATGCTGGGAGATTTAGAGGCCTACCGGTGAGTTTGCGGATTGCGAGTGTTTAGTCGTGGTGTGTAAACTTTGTTGAAGAGCGCTGAATATGATTGCTAGGAAGGTACTTCTAGGTACCAATCAGTGATTGCGAAAGAAGCAGGTATGTAAGAACAATAGGTTGTTGCAAGGCGCGACAATTAAAAGCTGAAGATACATTTCGAATTCGTGTTTTCCATTTTCTTAAACATATCATCGGGAGAGGCGCTGCAATGCCTTGCTTTGCGGCCAATACGAAGAAAGTGATCAACAATCGGGCCCATCTGGCGTATTCGAATGCAGTACCTAGCACCAAGCTCAACGCACACTAGCAGTCCTTGGTCTCAGATGAATTAGACATGTCTTGTTAGCATTCAATTATTTATTCTTTGGCATCTCTTCCCTCGTAAGCTGAATTGTTGCTTTCCCTCAGACCTCTATCACTATACCACTTTCAACCATTCACTATAAGCATATCTGCGGTAGCACTACATGATGTTTCCACCTGCATCTTCCAAGTTGGCACAGCTTCTTCGGCACATCCAATGGGTAGACTATGCTGTGGTTCGGAAGCGGACGTCCAAACTGCAGTACCCTCAATCCTGACAGTTCAGCAGCACAAAGACTCTGGCGCCTATTCAGCAACAACTCTTTGGGGCTACACGTCCACATCGGAAACGGAGGACCGGACTGAAGACTCTCAATCCGAACAATCAGGAACTCCTCTGACAGAGGGTCTAGTTGCAGCATCGAGGAGGATGGTCGACATTACTCTTGTGCAGATTGCTCTGCATGCTGTTCCGAATTCTACAATGGCTTTGATGTCAGAAGCCTTTGATGATTGCTTGAGGGGCTGCGTTCGCTCAAGCCGGAGAACAAAGAACCACAACACTATTGATACACACTCTGTACACATGGAATACAGAACTGGAGCCTGTTGGGAGTAGCATATAAGCCGGCTGGATAGCGCGAGTGAGTCTCAGATCATATCCAACACACACCCCTTACCCTCAAAGCAATCAACACCTGAGAACTATCAGCTTCGATTACAGCTTTGCTCGAATCACTCAACAACTCAATCCCTGCGCTCTGACAGTGGTGCAAACCAGGAGACAAGCATCGAAAATGACCAACCAAAACCAGGGTGGTCAGCGCACCTTCGTGAGGTGGATTCCACGTCAAGGTCACGCACCAACACCGAACACGAGCTTCGCGACCAACCCTATCACCCTGCGTCGGCCGTACGCCCCCGCGGTTCGTAGCCCTGCCCAGCAAGTTGAACCACGTTGGGATCTTCTTCTACCCGGAGAGCCGGTAGCCTGCGATATTGAGTTCCAAAACTACCACATTGCTGGCAATGTGCATGGTTCATGGCACCAGAAAGCCGGCAATGATGCGTGGAACAACCGTCTAGGCTGGATCAGCATCTTGAACACACGAGGTGAGATCATCCTCGATACTTTCGTCTACTATCCGCCTGAGCCTAACATGAGAATCACAATGCCCAGGGCTCCGGGCAAGACATTCGGTGTCACGTACAATCGAGTGAAGCCTGAGAACGGCGCGGTTGATGGCCGAATCGTAGAGGCATGGATTGATCAGATCTTTGCCAATCGTCTGGTCATTCTCCATGGCGGAACGAATGACAGGTCTTCGTTCTACTACCAAGACTTCTTTGCTCGAGCAGCTGCTGTACCTGACACGCAGCGCGAATGGAGTAGAACCGCGGAAGGGGAATACAATCCGACTCCTGGTCTGGCCACGTTGGCGAGAAAGCTGCTCGGACGGGTCATTCAGGCTGGCGGTAATCATGGACCAGAGGAGGATGCGAAGGCCACGATGGATATCTACCTTCTGAGGCACCCTTACGATCGTGCTGCTGAAGCCGCCAGATGGCAGGCAGTGTATCGCGGCTAATCGTGCGGGAAGACATGATCGAGCGCGTTGAAGATCTGTAGCAGTATCTGTTAGCATGCAATTTGTACCGTCATAACTCATAACGCAGCCCGTTAGTGCCAATTCCGTTTTCAATTATTTCTCGCTCTTTGTTGTCGATATCACTTCCATTTCCTTTGTCTATGTTGTCTCGGGAGACACATATACTTCCGAGTTGATGTGATCCATCACTGCTGGCGATTCCCTTCAGGTCCGGACTGTTTTCAGCTCGTAGACTCGATCCCGTGCGGATCTTTGCAAAATTGGCTGGCATAACGTTCAGCCTGTCGACTTGTCGCATATGCGCCACTCTGGAGTGCGTGCCAAGTGGTGGCATGGGTGGGCCTCGCAATACGACTGCCTGCTAAATTCTCTCTAAAGCCTTGTATATCGGTTCCAATGGCCACTGCGGGCCACCAAGCCGGAACAGCCACAGGTCTAGACGTGATGCAACATCATTCCTGATCACATCGACGCGATCACTCAGTGAATAAGATTGACACTTCCCGCTGGTAAGTGAATAAGGTTTTGAGATCCAGGAAGTAAAAAGCGGCCTCATGTGCGGGATATATATATATTACCACTGTCAGCACTCGCCCTCAGTCCAACTGCTTTCCAAATACATCTCGGCAAACCTGAGCCTAAGGCATACAAACCCAAAAGCGATTCGGGATCAGCAGAAATCAAAGCAATGTCTTCTTCCAGGCCATGTGGTCCGACCAAGGCATCTAGTGTCACCAAGGCCGCGGCAAAACCCTCGAGCCGGCAGTCGAGACCGTACTTCAACCCGCTCTCCGAGAGCACGAACATCAAGGACCACATGAAGAAGCGTGATCCACCCTACTGCCGGGCGACTCAAGTGCAGCCAGCGCTCCATTTGCTGAGAGACGACGAAGCCGTTGCATTTGACGTCGAGTTCCAGAGGATATGCAAGAACCCGACAGAGAAACGCAAGGTGTGGCAGTCTCGCCTCGGATGGTTCAGCGTCGTTGGTGAGGCGGGCCACGAGATCTTCAACTGCTTCGTATTCTATGACAATGAGCCTGGCACTGAGAAGGCCATGGATCCCACTCGCTTCGGCGTACTGCGAGGAAATTTGAAAGCTCACAATGGGGCTTGGAACGTCAGAGATGTAGAGGCGACACTGAGACGCATCTTCCAGGGTCGGAAAGTCATTATGCACGACCGGAGAGGCGACATGAAAGCCTTTTACACCATCTCTGACGCGTTCGACCAAAGCGAGATTGTCGACACGCAGCAGCTGTATCGCCATCTGCAGCCGGAAAGTGGTCAGCCAGGGCTTAGAGACACTGCTCTCGAGGTACTCGGCCGAGTGATCCAAGCTGGTGGCCTTCACAACCCGAGTGAGGATGCGCGAGCCACGATAGATCTCTGGCTGGAGCACCGGCGCCAAGCTGACAAGCAGGCGGAAGATGCGGAAGATGCGGGATTGCTGACCGCAGAGACGTTGGCGCAGGAGGGTGACTCTGCGGAAGTAGTTGATACCGAGCAGTGGTGATGGGATATGCTCTGAACAGTCGGAGAAGCGTTTCAGTAGAGAGCTTTGTAGGCATCGATCGGTGTAGTATCACAACTGGCAGGCTGGTAAGCAGTAGTCTCCATGCAGGTGTTGGCCTTCCCACTTTGTTCGCCAATATAAGCAAATATGCTGTTGTTCCAGGCATCGTATGTTTGCTGTGCTCTCGGAGGTCCAACTACATGGCTCTGCTCATCAGATCAGCACGTGGAGTCATGCTCTTCACGGCGCCGGATCGAGCGAGTTGAATCCAGAGCAGTCACAGGTACCAGTGAGCATCTGCTTCAGCTCATGTTTCTGTGCACGCGGAGGCCGCGGTCTTTCCCAAGATGTCGCGTCATCTTCTCTGGAAGCGTTGGAATGGCGCAACGCGATGCAGCCCGGCATGTGTGGTTGATATTCTGTACTGCAACTCAGAAACCGTGATGAAGCGACTCAGGCGAGACAAATGGTAGAAGTAGACAGCAGAATAATAATGGGGTTGTACAAGTTCGCGCTTGTACGAAGTTGACTTCGCTTGCACGGGAGCAGCTCCTTCCGTGTCGTCTGTGTCGCGGCAAAATGCAACCGACTTCGCCAAGACCACCCATCTCAACCTCCTGTTCCACTTCGCGTCCTTTGACATGAACAACACCATGATCATCTCAGTACTTGCAAGCGCATGATCGAGGCGCTGCCACCAAGAACAGAACAACCCAAGAAGACAAGCCAAGAAAACACAAGAACGCCAAAATGGAACTCGTCAACAACATCTCCAGCTGGACAGGCATCTCAGCCTCAGCCCTCTACACCCTCCTCACACCAATTCTGGCCATAACAACCCTCCTCACGATAACCCGCCTCTGGACAACCCTCCAATACCACCTCGCCGTCCGCACCTTCACCCAACCCTCCAGATCCCCAAATGGCCAAAAACTCGTCCAATCCCCCCAAATCCCCTACACAATCCCCTGGCTCGGCAACGCCCTCTCCTTCCTCAACATGACCCCCGGCGGCTACTACCTCTCCCTCTTCACCTTCTACCCGCGCTCGCACGGAATCCTCACAATCCTCATGGGCGGCCGCAAAACCCACGTCGTGTTCTCTCCCGCCGCAGTTTCCGCCCTCTTCAAAGCCAAATCCCCCAGTCGAGATTTCTTCGAACGGGAATTATTCTCGAAAGTTTTTGAGATGCCAGAAGATCAAATCGATAATGCGGAGAAAGGGAAACATTTCGAGGTGGAGATGAATGCGAAGTATATGACGAATTTCGATAGGGTGAATGAATTAACTTCGAAGTTCACAGAAGTTTTAGACGACGTCTTGTCAAAAGATGCAAAAGGAATCGTGCAATTGGAAGAAATTGGACTGTACGAATGGTTGCGGGACCGAATGTTCACTGCTTCAGTCACGGCTCTGATGGGAGAGAAATTATTACAAATGTATCCCTCATGGTGCGAAGACTTTTTCGCATGGGATAATGATTTCTTGGGATTCTTTTTTGGCATTCCGCCGATTCTGCAACGGAAAGCGGATCAGAGACGGAAGAGGATTTATGCGAGTTTGGAGAAATGGAGTACGGAGATGCTGCGATTGAGCGGTGGCGAACCTGTTGATCCGGAAGGACCGGCGTGGGAGCCGTTTTATGGGAGTCGATTGAATCGGGCACGGCAGCTGGATTACAGGAATCGGGGACTCAATGCAAGATCTGGTGCGAGGCTGGATGCGGGGATTACGTTTGGGTTGGCGACGAATGTGATTCCTGTGACGGCATGGATGCTGTTCAATGTTGTCAGTCCTCTGGCCGAGCCGACCTTACTCCCGCGAGTGCTGGCTGAGATCAAGGAGGCACAGAGGCCGGATGGGTCTTTCGACGTGATCAAGCTTGTCAATCAACCACTATTACAAAGCATCTGGATCGAAACCCTGCGATTGTACTCGGACCTCCTGGTTGTTCGCAGCTTACCAGAGGACATCATAATCCCCCTGGATGAAGATGGAAAGCTACAGGTGCAATTGCGCAAAGGCGACAACATCTTTGCTCCTTCATGGATACCACAGCATGATGACAGCTGGAGTGCTGAAGTGCCGTGGGACGTATTTGACGCCAACCGATTTCTGGTTGAAGACCCAAAAACTGGGACGACGAGTTTCGTCTTCAGCAAGCCAGGTGGAAAGTTCTTTCCGTTCGGTGGCGGCAAGACTATCTGTCCTGGCAGGATATTTGCGAAGCAGGAGGCGCTCGCTGCTTTGGCCATGGTACTGTCTCGCTTCGAGTTTGACGTGAAAGGCTTTGTGGATGAGAACAAGAAATCCATGGCGGAGTTCCCAGGTGTGAAGAAGGCATACCCAGGTAGTGGCGCGCTCTCTCCCGGCGGCGACCTGAAAGTCAAGATAAAGAAACGCGTGCAATGAAGTATAGTCGGGAATCGTGCTCGTTGCGGCTTTCAGTGCCCACGATGATTCACGTGCATTGGTGAGAGCCAGTGGTGACTGACAGGGCACTCTTCTCCCGCGCATTGAAGTGTAATGTCAAACTCGCATTTCGCCAACGGCGAAGGGGTATCTCATGATAACGCTATGATCTAAATATCGGATTGGGTTGGTAAGTGTACCTGTTGTCGGACATTGGCTTCAGCTCAGCACCGTGGCCGCCAGTCAGTGGCACTTGGTCAGAGTCGCATTGCGCATCCGCACGAGGAACTGCCATTTGTCCTGCCAACTGTTAGCAAAGTCTTGAGATGTGGAGAAGCCGTCCATACCTCGGAGAAGCTCTAGCGCAGAGACGAATGGCAGAACGAGAAGCATGAGCGTAAGAAGCTGGCCGAACGACCACTCGGTCTCTCCTTTGTCAGCAAGGTCCACAGATGGCGTGCCACCGAGACCCTGGGCAATGAGAATCACTCGAACAGTGACTACGAATGGTCAGTGTGTGCAACGAGGCAATCATTTTGTACTTTCTGGAGCAGCCGCTGCGCATCTCCCCGTTTTTAGACTCACCTCCAATTGCCATGCCCATAAGCACAACCAGGGATATTATCCTGACCGTCTTACCCCAGATCTGCCGCCGGAGGTGTAGGTACCAGGTACCGAGGACGAAGATCACGCAGGTCACAGCAATGACCACGATAGTACCCACAACACTCAGTGTCTTATTCCCTTGTGCATCAGCATCCTTTTCATGCGCCTGCCACACACAAGCCATCGGCAAAGTCGGAGCCAAATCGTCAATATTCGTCTTCAAAACAAATATCCCCATCGTAATCCCCAACGCCATATTAACAAACATCGCAAACTGCCTCAACCATCTCAACACCCAATCCCGTTTCAAATCTTGCACCAGCGCCAACAGAGCCGCGAAATTCGTAGCAGTCGATAGTAGCGACAGCATCCAGACAATGAAGAAATGGTACGGAATCGTCGAGTAAATTCGCGCCAGCGCGACGACTTGGACTGCTATTCCTTCGACGAGCATTTGATCGGACAATCCGCTGAGGATTTTGCGGGTGATGTTTCGAGAGGTTTGGCCGCGGATTTCGGAGAAGACGATGAAGGCGGAGAGGATGAGAGCGAGGCCGGCGGTGATGATGAAGGCGATCAGGATTCCGGCTCCTGCGACTCCGGCGTCTGTGCGGGCGGTTTGGGGTGCTACGGAGCAGTTGACTTGGAGGGTGAAGTTGGAGGCCATGGTGCTGGTGAGCTGTGGGCCTTTCGGCGAGGAGGATGTGTGCTGTATGCTGTGTCAAAGTGTTTGTGTCTGTGAAATGAATGAACGAGTGAAGTGGAATGGGAAACGCCAAGCGGATGATCCTGTGTACTCAGCCTGGTGTTCAGCGCCAAACGCGACAGCTGGCGAAGTCTACGCGAGTGAAGTCGTTCGGCGAGAGGTGCATCGGAGTGTCGTGAATTGGTGTTACGCGCCAGCGACCCCTGTCTCGATGACGTCGGTCGCTATTTCCGTACGTGTTCAAGCTTTGCTCCCTGGCGTGAGCCGTTGACTTCAGGTGTCCCTGATGTATTCTCTCTGTCTGTTGTTGACTTTGTATCCGCAAGTCACGCTGGAGAGCACTGTCGACTTGTGCTCAAGCGATGGAGCGACACTTGCACCCTCTCAAGAGCATGGCGCCGGGCATGGACGCCACACGTGTGACCTGGACTGCAACCTCGCCTTGGTGTCGAAATGTCGACACTCTTACTCGGGATCAACGCATTGGCAGCGTCTAGTACATGTACCTGGTATGAAGTGGGCGAGATGTCGGCAACTACATGCATTGGGCCGCAAGAAGAATTATCTTGAAGACGTAGCTGCTCTAACCTAGAACAGACGCGTGAGGTTAGGTTTGGTTTGGTTTGGTTTTGGTCTTCTCAAGAGGCAGTCGTGCCTCAGGCGCGGTGATGCCTTAGCTTCGGTTTCTGGCCCTCAAAGCAGGCAGGAACGCCACTTCCTCGAGTCCACCCAGCTTACTCTGTGTCTTGGTCTTCGCCCTTTACTTTTCCACCTCTTGAAGGGACCTCTTCATGCTGACTAGCATTGAGTGCAAGAGCTGCTTCACCCTCGCAGCTCCTACTTCAATATCCCACCGAGCGACAAAGGGCAAGGTCCTTCACAGTCAGATAGACGGCAAGTCGACTTTCTACCACACACCATTCGACAGTCTTCGCGTCTTTGCATTCCACCTATCGAGTCCACCTACTTGCTCGCCTCGGACCTCGAAAGGTACTCGACAACAGCCCGGGACTATACCACAATGGCTCCGACTGAGGGCAACGGACTCGATATAGACGCAGGACCTCTTCGGCTTACTTGGGCAGGTTTGCGATTCGAACCCACCATTGAGCCACGTCCGTTGAAAGAACAAGTTCTGGAGATCGTTGGCCCATGGCGCGACAGCACAGATGAGCCACCGTTCACCACTGGCGAGCTTATTGTGATTACGCTCGTGATAGGAGATTTCGAACCTCGGAGTATGCACCAAATCCAGATGGGAATTCTTGCTGCCTTCAAGTATTACAGCAGGATGGCTTTGGATGTCTACGTTCATCATCTCGATAGGCAAGCGATCGATACGGACGAATCGTACTACGCTCTTGACCATGTCCTGGATGGCTTCTATGAAGCTATGAAGGACTTCGAGACTCCTTTGACTTGCACTCACGATGCCGAAAAAGACCTGGACCGGTACACTATCAGTTCTTGTGCTGCACGTCTTTACTTGCACAATCACTTGCAATCTCCGCGCGATGGTGTCTTTGACTTCATGGGACTGTCTGCCGAGCTTCGGGAGAAGGTTTACAAGATGCTCCTGGTATCCCCAAAGCCTGGGCTCAGGTATTGGGAGGGTCCAGACGTGCAGGACGGTTACGATGAAAGAGCAGTGAGGCTCGGATTGTTGTCGCGAGCAGACACAGAGGCTCCCATATACGATGACTCTTCGGCGCTTCCGGAAAACAACATCATTGTGGGAAGCCTAACGAAGACCCTCGCACTTCTGTCAGTTTCGAAGAAAGTTCGTCAAGAGGCGCTGCATGTGTTCTATGGGCGGAACAGCTTTCACTTTGATTCACTTTACAACTTCCCCGAAGTACTTGAGACGATAGCAGAGGACACTCTCAAGCAGATTGGAGTGCTTCGAGTGATGGTGGACCGGTGCCGGAGATCGGACGACTGGCCATTCCAAGCTGTGGCTCACTTGTCACTAAAGGCACTCGTCGTGGTCACGCCAGACCACGTCTACTCCCGCTTCGACGAATCCATGCCGGGATTCATGGCCAACATGGAGACGATCATGCAGGATGAGCGCGAGTGTTTGGCCTTTGTCCTTTCGCTCGCGAAGCGTGCCAAGAACCTTGAAATACAGGGGAGCGGCGTCGTCGGAGCTTTCCTACGCGAGAAGCTCAAAGAGTCGAAGAAGGAGCGGGGCGCAGTGGAAGAGCAGGACAGTGAGAATCGTGTCGGATCTGGAGACATCGACGTGGTAGCAGATCTGTCCGTTTAGGATGTAAGGCCTACCCCCGGCGGCGCATTCTGCAGTTGCACGATACAACTAATAGAAAGGATCAGAAAACTGATGGCTAGAATACAAAGTCTCGCCAAGACATCTGGCTGGAATCCGTTGCGGAAACACATCAAACGCTGAATGCCGCACGGATCTGAATGGAGAGCTCTTGGGTCGTGATGAAGCGGTGGCACTGACGGCGGCACTAATGGACAACCTTCTCAGGAGACGATCGGTGATTGTCGAGACTTCCTGATGATGAAGCTGGGGGCCACATCGGGAGACGCGACGTAGGCAGTGCACGCACCAGACACTGTCCGTAAGTCCCTGATTGTGGCTGAGTCTGAGGGCGAGACATCGGGTAACGTGATGTTGCGAGCTAGGCTTGTCGATAGCCCACTTACATGATTCGCACCTGTCTTAACTGCGGCAACAGAAATTGTTTTATCTTCATAATAAATGCCGCGAGTATTGCTAAGAATATCAGAACCCGAGGTGTCATTCCACTGCAACTTGGATCGTGATTACAGGCCCGAACTTGGACTCAGGGCAGGGCAGGGCAGGGCAAAGGAATGTAGTAAGGCGACGTGCTTACCCTGGCTACAAGTGTCTCCTCTTCTGTTACATTGCTGAAGCCTAAACTAGCTGCTGACCGCCACTGTAGCGTATACGGGTGCACAGTCGCCGTAGATCTCTTAGGAAAGCCTGACTCGATGATTTGTGGCAATGCGCCGCGAAGTCTGAGACTAGAGCACAGGAAGATGAGAGTCATCCGCCAAGATAGTCCAATGCTAGCGCTGCGGACGCCTCGACAACCGTCCCCCGAGAAGTAAAGACGGAGGGATTCATTGCATCCGCACCAGATTTCCTCGAATCGTTGGCAGCCGGATGCCGTGATAACATTGGCAAGATCATATATAAGACGACCTCTTCATGTGAAGCTATGGGTCTGAACAGGCATCCAAACTTTACCACGCAGCAGCATGTTCCTACCAACCACCTTCCTTGTCGCTATCTCCGGCGTAGCAGCCTATGCTAGTACGCCGTACGATTTCACGCCAGATAATGCCGCTCAGCCGCTGGAGGTAAGGACTCGCTCGTCAGACACAAGACTGTTGAGCAGAGATGTTAACGCACTCAAGGCTGGCATCCCACTTTCCACCAACTGGACGGCTCTGCAAAATGTACAAGGAAATTCCTTCTGGTCGAGCAGCTTCGTCACAGCTACAAATGACCGCCAGTATCTGATTCTCTCCCACTATCTGACTGTCGCCAATTTTTCGGGACTATGGAGAGGATCGATTCTGGACATTGGCAATGCGTCGGAGTACGCGACACATTCTGAGGCTGTGACCGACACACCGTTCATCACATCTCCGAACGGTCGCTTCGACGTCGAATACAGCAATTTCACCTACAAGGCCTTGTCAGACGACAGCATTAGTGTTCTCCAGGCGACATCTATCACTGAAGGGTACACCTACAATATCACACATACCACCAGCTCTGAGACACTCTTGAACTGGGGAGGCAACCCATGGCAATGGGGCAATGGTCAACTACCCAATGGAGTTCTCCCCGCGGTCGCGTCGAGGGTACTTTCAGCCTCAATGGTGGCGAGACTCTGACAATCGACCCTGAACGCTCTTTTACCTGGTACGATCGTCAAATCGTGAACAGCACAATTGTCGGCCTCTGGGCATGGTTCGAACTACACTTCCCGCAAGACGATGTCTATGCTAGCATTTGGTCCATTGAACTCCCGGATAACGTGACAGAACGATTTGCCACTATTAAAACGCCATATGGAACACATCTCACACTTTACACTCTCGTTGAGGATGAAGAGTCTCGGTGGACTTCGGAGAAGACTGGTAAATCTTACTACAGTAACTGGGTGCTCGAGTTTCCGTCTGGTGACTCGTTGTCGGCGAGACAACCTGCTCTTGGACAGGAAATGCACCTTGTGAGTCCTACGATCAATCGCACAGAGATTGAAGCGTTCGTCGTTGTTGATCAGGCCACTTTGCTGGGTCGGGAGCTATCTGGCGGCTGGGGTCTCGTTGAGATTGCCGCTGAGGAGACGCGAGAGAACATCATTCCAAGCATTCAACGACTCCTCTTGAATATCTAGATGATTTGCTAAGCTCGTTAGCATACAAGAAATGGGAGAGTGCCATGAATCTGTGACTGTTCAACGATTCAAGAAGTCGAGGGTGGTCAGTGTGTCGAGTCTATACTACTCCAAATGTACCAGCATGTAGATGTAAAGAAGCTAGCAATACAACATGACATGCTGTCGCCGACGCACTCGATGCCAGAGACTCCCGCCACAGACATGTTTCAATCGGTACACTACTGCAGATCGACTATCTTCCGCCAGAGGGCTTGACCCCGATTCACAATTGTGTGACAGACCAAGACAACTGGATGCAAGTGCTATGCAATACAGGTGGAGCTCCTAGACTGCCGACAAGACGTTTCTTAGCTCGGACAGGCAAACACAGATATGTGATATAGATCCATTGTGGTAAGGACAGTAGCTCACTAAACAATCTCAAAGTCAATAATGCAGCTAGAATGGACGCTCCGTCACATTTCTACAACTTCATCGAAGCTGTCAATACGATCGACAATCACGTCACATTTCTGGACAAGCACACTAGTCCTTTAATAGGCATCACCAAGAAACGTAAAGAATTAGTCTGATGCGGACGGTCGATGGCGCCCCGGCGGCAGGCGAGGCTTCCGTGAAACTAAAGTCTATTAGGAAGTGATCTGGGACATCGCATTACATGCGGAAGTGTGTGGCGTGCACTTTTCTGCCGTTCAATGTAGCAGAAGGCTACTGACTAGTTGAGCAGTATCGACCATCGGACCTGTGGCTCACTGGGCGTTCACAGTGTGTCTGCGGCGCAGTATAGACGAACGTGAGGCGGTGTGCTCCCGCTCTTCAACAGCAACTGCCAGACTCCCACCCGAAACTTCAATGGCGTAGTGCTTCCGTATGAGTGAGTTCCTAACGGTGTTTCCAGTGAGAACTCTTGACGGTCCTTTCGAGGGTACCTCCTAGGCCGTCGACGATCGACTGCACATCACTTTCTCCAACTTCGACTAGCCTACTGATGAGTTCGACCTTCTCGTCATCTGTGGCTGCACTGGTCTGTGCCAAGATCTCACCGACATCTGTGACATGCAGCGGGTGGATGACCAAGCCTTTACCCTGGATGCAGTGGTGGAAGCTTGCATACTTTGTTGTTCAGCCTGGAAGCAGAAAGGCGTGGCCTCCATGATCGACAACGCCACACCCCTGTTTGGAAGACCGCTTCGTCGATTACCTATTCAGGCAAATACAGGTGATGCAGGCCAAGTGCACAACCACCTGATGGATCGACGTTCTTGAGTGAAGGGAATTGGCGTAAAAGTGCGTCGAGAATGTATATAACCATGCGTCGACACCTTCACCGGCTTCGCTCGCGTCACTCAATACACCTTCCATTCGCGTTCCACATCTCACAACACACCCAGATTTCACAATGTTCTCTCTCAAGAATCTTGTTGCTGGCTTGACAGCCCTGGCGGTCCCAGCTCTGTGCCAGACTGCCAATCAACAAGTCGCCATCTACAAGGATTTGACAGACAAGTCTGCAGCGCTCATTCCCATCGCGAACAGCATTTCCCTTGTCAATGGACCACTGATCGTCGTCGGACAAGGCCCATATCCAGCACGTCTCCGGATCAAATGATGTACTACGCATCTTGGTTCACTGCTAACTCAAGGCCTTTCAAACAGCAAATCATTGTGGGCTTCACGGAGATTGTCACCGTTGCGACTACCTACATTGCGCAGCAGCAGCATGCACAACCAGTCCCAGCAGGAGCCGATGCGAAGAGAGTTTATGATGCGTACAGCGCCGTGAGTGTTGACCTGCAGACTTGCATCAGTGTACAGTCATGGAAAGTTGCTGATATTCTCCCGTTAATCTAGTTCGCCGCCAAGCACTCCGATCTTGTGAATATTCTCGCTCAGAAAGCCGGTCTTTTCAGCACTGTTCCTTTCATTGGGCAGCCTATCGCTGCAGTGCTGCGACAAGATCAGAATGCGATTGATGTAAGTTTTCGTGTGAAAATGGAGGGCCGTTGGGCTGGTTTGATGGGGAAGAAGAAGAAGAACTAACGTGTCTCACGCAGACATTGACCTTCGGCACTATCGATCTGGTGCCAAGCCGCCGGGATGAGATCAGCAATCTTGGAGATGCTTTGACTAAGGCGATTGATACCGCTATCAACAAGCACGAGGGTGTGCAGACCGATGGCAGTCTCACGAGACGAAGCGTTGAGGCGCGAGTGGCCAAGATCATGGTCGCGTGAAGGGTTGGTACTCTCGGAAGGGTGGAATAGCCACGATGGATTGATGATGTGAGAATGATTGCACGCACTGTGAACGAACACTAGCGGCATTTCAACTTTAGTGCAGAAGTCTTTCCGTACCGAGCAAAGATGATGAGGCACGAATCCAGATCGCCATTTATTGCAATGAGGTGAAGGTGTTCGAAATCATCTCGAAAGAGGCAGCTACCCAGAATAGAGCGGTCGTATCCTTGGTCGTGGGTCGGAATATCGAACCCCAGGGAGGAATTGTACGGAGCAGATCGCGACGTCCGAAGCTTGAAGTGTGACTTTATGCACATCCGCTTGCGCAGAAATGCGGTCGGACCAAAACGGGAAGCAGTAATGCCAACGCTCAGACAAATGGAGGAGGTACGGCGGAGTCCAGTACCCCCCGATGTTTGGTCCACGGGACATCTTCGATCTCCCTCGCACGCAAGTCTGTCCGCATTCGCCTCAGTCATACATCCCATCATCCTCCCACCACGCCGCATATCTCAGTCTCGTGTCAATGTACCACTGCAACCCTCTCGCTAAGAGCCGGATAATTGCCACGATGAGCATACCCACTGCCTCGATTGCCAACAACAAAATGCACAGTCCTTCCGCATACAGAACGACAGCCGATGCACTGAACCGCTCATCGCCAGTCCAGAAATGGAAGCAGATGAAGAAGATGTGGGTCATCGAGACTGCTGCCGCAGCAGAAATTTCAATGTTTCGATCAGAAGGCTCTTCTTGCTCGTTTTGAATCAGCGAATAGTAGTATCGGCCTCGGAGAAGTGGATCTTGGATCAGGTCGCCTGTGCTGGTCGAAATTGTGGCCAGGATGTAGGTCGCAATGAAGACCGTAACGACAGTCAATAGGATTCGTAATGCTGCGATATGGAAAGCGGTGCCATCTGTTGTGTCGAGGTCCATGATCATTACAACGAGCGCTCGCTTCCCTTTCGTGTTGCTTGCAGGTGTGTTGTGCTGCGTACGTGTCCGACAGGGATGCCCTTCTTCTTGATCATCGAAGCCTGCAAGACTGCGCGCCACATGGAACACGTTAGGCCATGGACCGGAAAATTCAGGACCAAACAAGACCTGATTGCGGATCGTGATTCGCATTGAATGATGTTTTGAATATTGATGATTCTTTCCTACTTCGCCACTTCCCTCTCGGCCCAGTCCACCCACCGCTTCACGCAAGCATCGACATTGCGAACACCTTGCTCGCTAGCTTCGACTTCGAACCACTCTCTATGCTCCTTCCCGCACGTCTCGCATTGCTTCTTGACTTGCTGTTCCGCAAGCTCCAAGTGTATAAGCCGCTCCACGCGCTTTACAAATGGTACTTTGCGGACGTTCCCGCTGTCGCCTCTTGAGCTCGCCGGTCTGGAACGATCCGGAGTTCCAGCATTGGAGCCCTTGCGTGGTGTGTTCGCTGGTGAGGGTGAGGGTGTTGACGATACATAAGGATACCACCTGACGAGATTCAAAGCGTAGCCGCATTGTCGTTGCCATTCGTTCATGCGGCGGGTCACATTGTTGGCTCTGCCGATCTTGAGCATGATTGTCTTCTTGCCGCGTTCGACTCTGCCTCCGCGCGACCTTTCCTGGTCGCCATCGAAGGAGAATTCTGTCATGACATCGCTGATGCGGCGACTACTCGCCCGGTCTGAAGGTGGTGAAAGTAGAGATCGGGCTGTTGACTGTGCTGGGCCGTCCATTGATTGCGGAGTCAACCAGAAGATATAAATGTAGCCATCCTCGTCTGCGGGGCTAATCGGCTTGACCAGTTCTGCGAGTAACGTCGAAGTGGTCTGTGGTGATAAGTCCTGTGGTAATAGCGATAGCAAGTGACCCGTCTGTGGATTTGAACTGGTCCGATGGTCATTTGTCCTCGGCGGCGCTGACTTTCGAGGTGGTACTTGCGAAGAGGATGGCCTGGAGTATTGGGACACGCTCGGTCCTGATATGCCTTGGGACTGCGACGGCCTTTGCTCCGTACGCCTCTTGTGGCGCACAATTTCGACATAATCGTCGTCCTGTCCTGACGCGCAACACAATGATGCCCAGAATCCCGTCTTGGGTCTCGAGCCCTGCTTTGGCGGTGCACCACCAGCAGGCTTTTCGGCAAAATCTGCTGTCGAGGTCCTCCTGGGAGGTTTGACTCCATCATTCGGTTTTGTCTTTGTCTTCTTCCGCAGGTTATCGGGCACCGCTTCAATCCCGAGCTTCTGCACCAACGTGTCGATGCTACTCCTCTCTTGCAGCGGATACAACTCGGTCGTCCGCTTCTTCCTAGGCCGCTTGCTCGGACTGTCTTGCTGCAGAAGCTGCGCCTGATCTTTATGTTGCCAGCAGTAGAACTCCGCATCTGTCACCGCGCCGTCCTCCTCCACCACCGCCACTACTCCGCCCTCCGAACCCCTCCGGCCGCCCGACGGCGACGTCTTTGCTGCTGCCAGTGCCCGACGACATGGCCGCCCGCTGCTCGTAATGCCTTTGCACGTGGACGCCGGGTTCTTCGAGTCGTTTCTGCCGAGGAGGGCTTCGGGCGTGTTCGTGAAGTGGTTGGCCATGGTTGAGGGATGGGTCGCGCTCTTCACCTACCTGGCAGATAACTATTATACCGCTGCATCATCTTCACGGCGGCGGATGGCAAAGCGAGCTTGCGTGACGCAAAGGCAGGCGCGTGCGGACTCGGACTCGACATCGTAGAGGGCAAGTGGCTGGCGAGGAATTGCCGATGGAGGCTGTGCCCAGCCATCGTCATTCACCATTTCTACGCGAAGCCATGTGAGAGGGGCTGTGGTGGAATCGGCGTCCCTTCGGTGAAACAATTCGGCGCGCCAACAACATCACCGACAGATCCATCTTGACCACGGCCGCACAATGTGCGTCCAGGTTTCCTCAGGTGCCTCGCGGTTCAATCTGCTCATGACAAGAAAGAATGGATGCTCGAGAACGATCGCCAGCTCCACAACGCCCGAATGCTACATCTACGGATCCTGAACATCTCGTCTGAGCACCACATCATGACTTCTCAGGCTATCGTGACAATGGCATGTTAGCTTTTCAGCTACCACTTCAGAATGCCTGGATTTCCATCAAGCCTTAGGCTCGCGGTCTTCAGTGAACCACTCGCAGGCTGCAGTGCAGCTCTACGTCGCTGACTGGTACACCAGCAACAATGAAGACGCCCGGTTTTCGGGAGGCAATTGCGAGAAACAGTCATGTCTGTCAGGAAATCAAGCTGAGGTTTGTGCCAGGTTTGATGCTGTTGAGATGTCCTGCTTCAAGTCAAACCTGGAAGGTGGAAGACCACTGTTTGTCTGACTCAAATGATGCTAGTCCCAAGCATATAAGAGAAGTGTCACTTCTTGTCTGTCGACCGCATTGATTCTTGTAGATATGGAAGAACTCATCGGCAAATGCGTTACAGAAGCGGCCGAGCACATCGGGCTCGTGCTGAACAAGATCAAAGAGCAGCATGCTGAAGTCCTGCAGCAACACAATGCGGAGCTGGAGTCTTTGAGGAAAGAACTCGCTGATCAGAAACGTGCGACAGGGGACGAAACTGTGGCCAAAGATGAGGCAGAGAAGGAAGCCAGCTCTCAGAAGGAAAAGGTCGCACAGCCTGACAAAGGGGGTAGCGACCAAAAGAAGGATAGCCCCTCTCAGCGAGAAAAGAATGAACAGCTTGACGAAAAGGACAGAGACCGGGAGAACGAGATCCAGAGACCGGAAGACACGGTGGCATCTGAGAACAAGCCAATTGCACAGCCGAACGATGAAGTCAAAAAGAAGAAGGAGAACGCCAAATCGGCTTCGGCTGTGAAGAATGTGAAGATTGAATCTTTGAAGAACGACCTCGCCGATCCAAAATGCACAACAGATAGAGGGAGCACAACGAAGAATGCGGCCATAGAGGAGGCATCCGCTGACAAGAGAAGATATGACCCGCTTGAAAAGACGCGCAAGAAGCAAAACGAGAAGATCGCAGGACCTGACGAAACGACAACAAGCAAGAAGGAGTCCATTACTCGGTCGAAGAAAGCTCTCGAGCATGAGAAGGAAGGCGCCACAGCTATGCAGCAAGATGCGAGGCAGGCGCAGCAGCCAGGACCTCCACCTCCAAGTCCACCACAAACATCGGAGTCTGAACTCCGCCAAGCGTGGTTGAACTGTCTCAACCTAACATCAACAGCTGGCTCAACTATTTCTTCATCTCTCCAAGAGGCTCTTGTTCACAGTGACAAGCAGAGTGCATCGTGTTTACTAGCCGCAGACGCACAAGTCGGAGCCCCTGCGCTGCACATGGCGGCATTGTTTGGTGATGTCGAGCTCGTAAAGTTCTTGATCGCTCGTGGCGCTGCGGTAAACGAACCTTGCGATGCTTCAAGTGAGAAGTCGGGCAGGTCTGTGCATGGCGTAACTCCTATGCATCTGGCTGTCGCGACGCAGAACGAAGAAATGATACGCTACTTGCACCATACAGGTGGAAAGTTCACCCGGCCTCACCTTAGACATCAGAGGACAACAGCGCCGCCGCTGTGGCTCGTCAGCAGCAGGTGGTTGAACATGTTTGGAGAGGATACTGCAAAAGTGGTGAGTGTCCTGAAGCTGCTGAAGGAATTGGGGTGGGATAAGGGAGACAAATTGAATAGAAAACACGAAAACATGCGAACGATCGTGCAGAGAGAGCTCAAAGGGAGGCCTGTCCTTCAGAAGGCCATTCTTGCGGAGCTGTAGCGTAGTCAGCAACGTGCATGGATGTGGAAGCCAAAGCAAGCCTTGGCGCTGTGGCGCTTCTAGACTCTTTCCGCTCCTCCTCACCTTCCTTCCCTCATGCACCTTGCACGTGCAAATGACTTGTTGCACTTCACTGCGTGCAGTGTCCCGGGCAGCACCACTCCAAAGTCGCACATACACACGGAGATCTTCGTCGCACGTCGTGCAGAACGAGGACAGTACTCTGCCGAGCCGAGGCGCGTAGCACCAGCTACTGTTCAGTATGCCCAAATCCAAGCTGAAGGACGAATGCGAATGCGGCCCCGAAATCTGGCGGCGGCCTCCATGATGGTGGCGCAGCCTAGGCCGGGCGTCTGCTGTACCTCTGTACACTTGCAGGACAACATCATCTGCCATGAGTTTGTGGTGGCAATGTGATTTCTTTCATGACAAGATTACCACGATGCCATCAGCTCCACAATGCGGCTGCTCAACATCACGACACTGGAATTCCAAACCTTCGGCGACGGTGATCGGCCACCGTACGCCATCGCGAGCCATCGCTGGGAGGGCAAAGAAACCACCTACAATGACATGCTGCGAGATCGAGGCGCTTCCAGTGACGGATACCTGAAAATCGTGGGCTTTTGCAACCTCGTTAATCGTATGAACACGCAGATCGGGCCTGCCAGAGCTCTGAATGACCTTGGTCTGCGACGTCAATGCGACTGGCTCTGGATCGATACCGCGTGCATCAACAAGCAAGATGGCGCGGAGCTATCAGAGTCGATCAACTCCATGTTCTCGTGGTACGGCAATTCGTCTATCTGCTATGCGTACCTTGCGGATGTCAAACCTACGCAGAAGCTCTGGAGCAGCAAGCTGGACCTTATGCGAAGCCAGTGGTTCAAGAGGGGATGGACTTTGCAAGAGTTGCTCGCTCCGCGTACAGTCGTATTTGTTGCCAACGATTGGTCTGTCATTGGGCACAAATGCGCATACAGTGATAAAGTATGCAATGCCGTTTGCCAGGGGTTTGGCGACCGCCTGAACAAATCCATCGCACATATCACAGGAATCCCACAGAATATCATCAACTCCTCGATGGCTCACGAATTGCGTGCTGTACCTGTGGAAGACAAACTGGCATGGGCAAAGAAAAGAATTACAACTCGTACTGAAGACCAAGCATATTGCTTGCTGGGTCTTCTGGATGTGTTCATCTCTCCAATATACGGCGAAGGCGAAAATGCATGGGCGAGGCTGGTCCAGGCGCTCGAGTACAAACAGTCGCTACAGACGTCAGGACCAGCTGCAAAGGCATCAAGAAGCACCAAGTGGTTCAGGCTGCGTGGCGCGAAGAAAGAGGTCAAACAGGAAGGGCGATATGCTTCTGCCACCACGATGACGACTGTAGTCAGCGGATACACGTCTGCCCCGTGTTCTGTGCCTCCACAAAGGCCGATGCACAGCGA
Organism: Cercospora berteroae; assembly: GCA_002933655.1. NCBI lineage: Eukaryota > Fungi > Ascomycota > Dothideomycetes > Mycosphaerellales > Mycosphaerellaceae > Cercospora > Cercospora berteroae. The sequence goes on from PNEN01001766.1 coordinate 44,573, forward strand.
AAGTGCTGTGATTCGCCCACCTGTGTCAGTGCCAGTGCTGTCGCGACCGGCGCAAAGCATGGGATTCATGGGAGTCAGAAGCTCCTCCCCTCCGTCCGCTCCTCAAATTGGGCGATCGCCGCCGAGTACGAACTCTTTAAGCAGCCGCATGCCGTCCGCGCCTCAATTTGGAGGGTATACGCAAAGCACAAACGCCATGTATTATGAAAGCGGCGCTCTCTCAGCTCCGGCTGATGCGGACATGTACTTGACACCTGCTGGGCTCGATTCGGCCATATATCATGAAGATGGTGCTATTTCAGCTCCAGCTGGCCCACTCACAGGCTATGTCGCTGCACTGAGGAGTGGTGTTACTCAGCAAACACATCAGACTTATTTAGCTCCCGGTGCTACAACGATGGGGGCTGCCAACACCAAAACCACAGATCAGTATTGGGGCATAATCGAGGAAGAGCCTACGCTTGTTTCATCGAACTCAAAACTTAAGCACCGATACGGAAGCGGGTGGTCGTTCCACGATGCGGAAACAGGTTACAACTCCCAATGGATTCATGAGCTTGAAGATACATCTCTGAGCATGGGTACGAAGCACATATTCGAGCCACTTGGTACAGCAGTAATAGTGAGGAATGTGACTGCTCTGTTTGACTTCATACCTGACGCGCCTGACGAGCTTGCGTTCACGAAAGGTAATACTATCAGCGTGATTGAGTCCGTGTTCCAAGACTGGTGGAGGGGAAGTCTGGGCGGCCGGACGGGGATTTTTCCTTTGAATTACGTTCAGAAGCTGGACCCTCGCGTGGACGACTTGGGCTCAGTAGTTACCTCTGAGTCTACTGAGGTGGTCAAAGTCGTGAGGGGGCCTGCTAATATATCAACGTTGATGGAAGGACGTCGACCAGATGTGGACGATTGGCTGAAGCACGATGGGCTGAGTCCTGGACTAATGGGCAATTTCCAGTGGCAACGGCTGTCCACGACCTATATCGACGTCGAGGCCGAACTCACTAGAGGTGACGAAATTGAGGCTCGTCCGGGGACGCCTAAATATGAGATGCCGAAAGCCGCAGCCACATCCTTAAAACAAAGGCCCGTGAGTGCGCAACTGGGTCGGAAGCTTGTCAATGATTCCGTGCTTGGAAAGCGATTCAAAAAGGTCATTGTGGAGCAGCCAGTCTCTCCACTGGCTGTGGGTGGATCCGAGCATCAAAATCAGCAGTTGATCAATGCTATCGCTGCATCCTCGCTCGTTAGCGAGCACCACAAGCCAACACCGCAAGGACTGCCTTCTACCCTTCCGGCAACCTCTACTGCCATAATTCAACCTATTCCGCAGCGACAGAAACTGCCAGCCGGAATCGCGCTAAACAAACTGAATACAGAGGACAATGATGGAGATAGCATCCAAGCAGATGATTTTTGGGCAGAGTGCTGGCAACCTCCTGTCCTAACCCGAGTCACGACTTTGGAGCAGACCAAACAGGACGAGGCTCCCCCACAGTCTGCGGTCGTCATGAAACAAGTCACCACAAACACCACAGTTTCACCTCCTACAGAGGTACCAGATACCATTCACATCCCGAGAATTGTCCTCAAGGCATTACTGGAGCAGCAGGCCCGTCCCATCGCGGGACCATCGAACGAGACTGAGCTTCTTGCCAACACGGCCGTCGAGTACATCCGAGAATTGCTCCTCTCACAGAACGGGGCTCAGAACTCTCTGCAAGCTAAGCCGAGCGGGGTTGTTGAGTCGGTAGAGATCAAGACTGCAAAATATGAGGCTACTTCGGTTACGCAAATGCTATCAGCGACTGCAACAAATATGACTAAAGGAGAGAGGGTAGTCGAAGTGAGCACAACGGAGTTGCCTGACACCATTGCTACAGCATGAGCTTTGCATGGTATCTGAGACACATATAGGGTGCTGTAAATCTAATGATAAAGCCAGCGTGCTACTCCGTGGGCGCAAAGGGTGCAGATCTCGGTTACCCACAGCTTGGGACAGTGAGAGAATCTTCCACAGATCGGAGAACATGTCTGCGATACCTCAGAGGCTTCGGAGCGAAGGATTTGGAAGTATTTCAGCTGGCCAAAATCCACGCAATTTGTGGCGTCAATGTGGAAACTTTGTTTGGAATGGCCTCGCGCACTCAGCCACCGCCGCGTTATACAAGAACGAGACCATCCTTTGACAAGCCTTTCGTCTGTTGCTTGTGCAAAACTCCCCTACCAGCATCAGTACTATCAAAAACATCAATATGAAATACTCCACACTATGGTATCTAGGACTCTCGGCCCTACTTTCAACATCCATCTCCGCCCAATGGGCCTCAACAACAACCTACACCTTCTCAGGCAACACGCTTCCCACAGGCCTCATCGCCTCCTCCGACCTAATCGAAGACACCGCAGACCCCTCCTCAACAGCAACCTACGACCACCAATTCAACACCTCCAACGTCCAAATCTCAGATAACTTCCTCCACCTCATCGTCCCAGGCAACCAAACCACCTCTCCAATCCAATGCGCCCAAATTTCAACACAAATCTCAAACATTTTATACGCCAGCGTCCGCACTTCCGAAATTTTGACGAATGAATCTAGAATTTGTAATGGAATGTTCTTCTATCACTCTGATAGTCAAGAAATCGATATTGAGTGGATTAGTGATCCGGATTCTGTGTCGAATAATGGGACGAGAGTTATGCAGTATACGAATCAAGGAGCTCATGGTACGGAGGATGCGGTAGAGGTGAATGGTGTTGCGCCGGAGGATGCTACGACGGAGGTTCATGAGTATCGGGTTGATTGGGTGGAAGGGAAGAGTAGGTTTTTTGTTGATGGGGAGTTTCAAAAGGAGATTGAGATGAACGTGCCTACTACTGGGGGACAGTGGGTTTGGAATGCTTGGACGTGAGTTTTCTTCTTTCTGTGACTTTGTTGTTGATTTGATTGGATGTTGGTTTGTGAGCTGACTTTTGATTTCGCAGGAATGGTGATCCTTCGTTCACTGTTGGGCCGCCGGCGAATGATGCTGTGTTCAAGATACAGAAGATTGTGATGATGTATAACACTACTGATGATAGTGGTCAGCAGGAGGGTTCAAGCTCTGGAAGTGAACGAGTACGGCCTATGCTATGTGGCATTGTTGTCGGATTGATCAGCCTGGCTTTAATCTTGTGTTAGTCTAGTATCACAGATTGGCAGGCCTACAAGACACATGCCTCCACCGAAAAGCAAAACAGGAATTAGAATGAACGTTGCGTACTCCTCCGCCCAGGAAACTCGAGTGCCCTTTCGATCCTCGTCTCTCTGCCTTGTATAGCGTAGCTAAGGCGCTCTATCTCGGCAAGCGACGGAATCGCGGATCAAGTTCGTGAGAGAGATCGCAAATTGTGCATGTTTCCGAGTTTCCATTCTGCTGTCCGCAACTCATGTCTGTGATATCAACGGAGTCGCTGCTTGAAGCTGAATTACTGCCAATTTGAGTTTTCTAGACTAATCTAGTTACGCTGCACAACTACTGCAGATCTAAGACCACAGCGAAGGCTGGCTTGCGTACATGAACGGGCCAACGCCCTTGTAGTCGTTCACAGCAAGAGGGACACCGATGTAGTACTGTGAATATGGGTCAGCCAAATGCAATAGATCGATATCAAGCATGATACTCGTAAGAAACTCACCTCGTATGTTCCATTACCGCTCAAACTTCCCACAGCAACAGTACCTTCCCATCTGAGAGTACCGTTCTGGTTCTCAACAACGAATCTGTCAGTCAGAAGCTCGTAGCCCTTGACTGCGCCTGGGTAGTATTCGTCCTTGGAAATGTATCCATCTTCGATGCCCTTGAGCAGACCGTATGTGAACATGGCACTGGCGGAGCTCTCGATGTAGTTGCCCTCTGCACCTGGGTATGGGTCGTTCATGATCAACCACCAGCCGTTAGACTCGACGTCCTGGTGAGCCTTGATCGCGGCGGCCAGAGTTGTGAAGTATTCTGTTAATCTCGCCTTGCCGGGATGCGAAGCTGGGAGGAGAGGAATGACTTCCAAAAGGGCAATGAAGTACCATCCTACTGCACGAGACCACACGTGTGGCGCGGCGCCAGTGATAGGATCTGCCCAGACTTTGCTCTTGCTCTCATCGTAGCCGTGGACCAAGAGACCAGTGGTGTGGTTGCGAGTATACTTCTCAATGAGATCGAATTGGTTCACGATATCGTCCCATGCAGTCTGGTTCTCGCAGTCAAATTTGGCAGTCCATCTAGCATAGAAAGAGTCTGCCATAAAGATGCCATCGAGCCACATCTGGTGTTCGTAGATGGGATAGCGGTGGTTGAAACCACCTTCGTCGTTGCGTGGGTGGCGATCAAGTTGGCGACGAACGATCTCGGCGGCGCTCTTGTACTTCTCCTCACCAGTACGGTCGTACCACCAGAGGTAGTTGTTGGCCATACGGTAATCATCAAGCGAGTAGTAGGTGTAGTTCCAGTCGTAGATGGTGCCATTGTCCAGGACCACGACGCCATCGATCTGAGAGCGGTACCAGTCGACCAAGGTCTCGTTGCTAGTCAAGTCGATGGCGAATTCATAGCCGGTGTAGAGGACCGAAGTAGTATAGTGGTAGTCCTTCTTCACACCTTCCTTGATGTGTGTGTCGGCGGTCCATTTCAGGTATTCTTCTGGAGTCAGCTGTGCCGCAACGACAGCAGGCGCAAGCAGCGAAAGAAGCTTCATATTGAATCTGCCGAATTAGGTATCTAGCAACAGCTGCTGTGAAGTCAATTCGAGCAGGAGATAGATTGCGCCATGTGGCAATGAGGCTTTATAACATCTTCAACAGGCTCGGATTGAGACAGTTACACCATCCGTCTCGCCACGCCCACGTTGTAGCCATATGGCAGAACCGGAGGCTGGCCCACGTTGGACGACAAATTTCCGCGAATTGTAGTGTCGAATATATTGCTGCCAAGGCTTGTCGCTCTACACATCGTCTTTTGTCGAAGGCCATTCCTGTTCTGCAATTGGCGTCGCTTGGCTTAGCTCGACCTAGATGCATATGCAGATACATTGTGGAGTAGCTGCGCTTCGGTGCAATATCGCGCGATCCTTCAGGGTCGCAGAGCTTGCATGCAGGTACGTGGAGTGTGTTCTTGAAGCGGTAGTGTCTTCATGCGAGCAATTTACCAGGGTGTGGAAGGAGTGTCACAAAAGACGCAGGTCGGATGAACCATTCGGGATGATCAAACGAGGCCGCCTCACGGCGGCCGGAGTCGATGGAATGGGGCGTGTCTATGCATTTTGTGCGTATTGTGATGAAGGTGATTGCGCGAAGAGTTCGCCTGCAGAAACGGAAGTGGAGACCCAAATGGTGCCCCCAAACGCTTGGCATGTCTTGACTGACTGCACGAAAAGGACGAGCCTTCGGCCAAAAATGCACAGCGCAAGAGTGATGACTGATCGTCAATCTGAGTACACTAAGAGACAACATGCACTGCCCTCGCGTTGACAGTATTGGCAAGACTACCAAGCAGACCTCGACTTAGATCAGTCCTCCACCCCCAACTCTCTCTGCAACCTCCTCCAACTTTCCATGCCTCTCCTGGCGAACTCAACTGGTGTCTCCCTCTTCTCGTCCGCTAGATCCCGGTGAAAGACTTCACTACCAACCCAACCATCATATCCAAGACCCTTCACCAGAGCCTCCATAGTCTTCCCCACCGGCAAATAGCCTTCCTTCTCAAACGCAAAACATCTCGCGTTCCGACTCCACGTCATCCTTGCAGGCTGATCTTCCTTGAACCAAGGATGCCCCTCCACTAGAGGCTTTTCTAACCTCTCTCCATCAACAAATTGAACGTAGAAAATATTTCTCACGTCCACGTTCTCCTTCAATCGTCTGATCGATGCCTCCAGGTCCTGCTCTGCATTCGATGTCAGCCCGTCAGGAGAAGCAGGGTCTGCATAGACTTTCCCGGCGAGGTTGAAAGTGTCGATACAGACTCCCAAGTTCTCTCTATCAGCCTTGATCACATATGAGTAGGCTTGATCCCAGCTGTTGACAAGTGTGCCCCAGGCCAGAGCTTCGAAGGCGATTTGAACTGGTGGAACAGCGGCTGCTGCGAGATCAGCTGCTTCGCGTAGAGCAGGGACGATTTTTGATTCGTCAAGTTCGTCCGCCTGTAGTGTATTCGAAGGTATCAAGATTGTTTGTGTGCTCAATTTACGACACAGTCGGAGCCAGAGCTTGAAATTGGAATTTCGCTTCTGATAATCCGAAGTTGACTTCAATCCTTCAAAATCCCGAAATGGTTGGAGAGCGACGATTTTGAGCTAGATGAGGTACAAAACTCAGCCAAAGCGTCTTTGAAAGTTTATAATCTCGAGGTCTAACATCGAGCTCGACAATGTAAGGCAGAATACTCACCCCAAACCCCTCGCACCACCCTCTGACATCCTCAGCCGCCTTCAACAAATCTGATTCCCCAGCCTCTCCCACTTTCTCACCACCGACCCTCTCCGTCGCCCCATGATCCTCCAATCGCTCCTGCGCATAGACATTCGCAAGAACATTCAAGTCGTCGAAGAAAATCTCCACACCTTGGAATCCAGCTTCGGAAGCAGCTCTCAACTTGGGGAAGAGGGCGTGAGTGCCTGGGAGACCGAGTGATTGAGAGGATATTGCTGGTCGAAGTGGCATCTTGGATGACGATGAGGACTGGAAAGGGCGATAATTGATAGTATTGTTGCGGTGGACGAAGTGATGATGGCTGAAACTGGAAGTCCGTTGGAGTGGGAGAAGGCTTAGCCGGAAGGATGAGAGAACTGGAATTCGAGATGGAAGGGTTGCTGCGTTTCGAAGTGAAAACATTCGCGATGATGATGATGATGGCTTGTTTCCGTGCTTGATGGAGGTCTGATCTCAGATTGCAGCTTCAAGCCGAATCATTAGTCAGCAGATCCATCGAAGGCGTGAGTTCTTGACTGTTTCATCGCAGCGTGAGTTGTAGGATTACATGCAGTCATTTTACACTACTTACACAACTGTGCAGACTGAGGCGCCCTGCGCATGGAAGATCGATCCCATGGAGGTGCGCCTCCTAGCTCTCTGCTGGCAGGCGTTCAATTGCATCGATGCTGTATCTTTCCAACGCATCTCTGCGGACCTGTGGCATGCGCTTCGAAGCATTTCCCAGATGCCATCTCCTCACACTCTCGTCGCTGCTGAAAAGCCAGAAGACTCGGCGTCGCTCAGTCAAAAGTCCTACAAAAGTCCGGACTTCGCCAAATCTTCGTAGACTCTCTTCGGCATGATGTTTCCTTGCGGGTCTTCCATCTCGACGATTCCGTCGCCATCATCACCACCCTTTTTCTCCAAGTCTCGGGCGCGATCGCGCTCCAGCTTCTCCCACAACTTCTCGGCTTCTTCGATCTTGGTGATCTCTCTGAACAAGCCCGTGTTCTTAGTAATGCCCAGACACTGCAAGCCGTAGATATGCCGCGCTTCAGAAAAGTGCTTATCAAACGCTCGTCGCCCCATGTAGACGTAGTTGCCGCAGATCTCGCAAGGAAACTCGACACCCAGTCCGTGCAGCTTGTACAGCCAGAAAGGAATCGGCTTGCCGTCCCATGCGAGCGGAAGCTTGAGAGGGTTGTAGACTTTCTCCTCGCCCTCATCTTCCTCCTCCTCCTGGTTGACTGGCCGGCCGATCGCCTCGTTATCCTCCTCGTACAACGCTGCAAGTTCTTGCTGACGCTCCTTGTCCGTCATGCCTGCTTTGCGCTCAACGTTGACGCGAGTATCCTCTCTCTGAGTCTGCATGTTCTTGGCCAGGCTACGCACGCGATGCTCGCGTTCAGCCACAGCGCGTTCTTTCAGACGCGCCATGTTGATTCCTGCTGTGCCGTTTCCGTTTGTCATTTCTGTGTCCGTTGTCCCGTTCTCCGCCTTTTGTTGTCGTGCCTCGGCAGCCTTGATATGCTTCTTGCCAGTCAAGTGCGCTTTGTAGACATTGTCGTTCTTGAATTCCTTTTGACAGTCTGCGCACCAGACGCCCTCTCCTGTGCCTTCTGTTGTCGGACCATTTGAGGAAGTGCCGTTCGCGCTTGCCTTGATCGATTCCCAGCCTGGCACCGTATCCTCTGACCATTCTTGCTCGAATTCGTCATCAAAGCTCTTGAACAGTTTGTCTAGATCTTCCAGCGGCTTAATCTTTCTCAAGAAGCCCTCCAGATACTCTGCTAATGAGCCGACGTACGCAAAATACTGCTCCGTCATCTTGTCCTGCCGGGCGATGATGCACTTGGGAGGGGTGAAGATGTCGAAAGTGTCGAGATATTGTAGGTAGGTCAACTTGCGCACACCCTTGACGCCGGGCAAATTGAGATATTGCTCATGGGCTAATGTAAGATCAAAAAAGCGACCGAAGCCCTCTTCACCCGTGAACATGGTCTCGATGTCGCCAGCAAAACCTCCCGGTGGTCCTCCATCTTGAGCTCTTTTATATGCGCGCTCCAGGTTTTCCACGGGCTCGTTGGGGTAGCGTTTGTGAAAGTCCTTTGTCTTTGCCAGTTCTTCGTAAAAGGTGGCATATGTGTCGCCGGTGCTTAGTTGCTGCTGCTCGTGTGTTCGCGATTCGTGGTCATTGTATAGTTGGACGGCACGTTGTGACTGTGTTTGAATGCGTTGCAGGAAGTTTGCGATTTCATGGTCGCGAACGAGGCGACTGCGGATCTGTGAGTGGTGAGCTCTGCCGCACAGGTGAGGACTTTGCGGAGATACCTACGTGCTTGGGATCGTCGAGAATGCGGTCTGCAATTGCTTGCTCCAGGCGCTCCACGTCCTCGTGGATGGCGCGAATGTCCTCGTAAACCATCGTGCCGTCTGACACCCACTGCCGCGCGGCTGCCTGTTGATCCTCGCAATCACCACTCGGGAGGGTGAAGCGACAGCAGAACGAAAGTGTCGCGGCTGGAAAGAGAGTGTCGTGCCAAAGATGTGAAAGTGGAAGGCTGATGAAGTTCGCGCAGTTGGTGGCTTGTGAAAGACAAGCTCGAGCCAATTTTCTGCAGCCACGCTTCTGGACTCGAGCTTCTTTTCCTCACCTCTTCTACCACCACCACGACATCGACATCACCACCACACAGTCACCATGGCCGACGAAGGAGGAATCGATCGCAAGGCGGAGGAGCGCATGGAGTTCTCCACGTCCAAGGAGGTGTCCGTGGCACCGACCTTCGAGGCGATGCACCTGAAGGACAATCTACTGCGCGGCATCTACGCCTACGGCTTCGAATCGCCCTCTGCCGTGCAGTCGCGTGCCATCGTGCAAGTCTGCAAAGGCCGCGACACCATCGCTCAGGCGCAGTCGGGAACGGGAAAGACGGCGACATTTAGCATTTCCATCCTGCAGGTCATCAACACCGCCGTGCGCGAGACCCAAGCCCTCGTTCTGTCGCCCACGCGCGAACTCGCAACCCAGTCGCAGTCCGTCATCCTGGCTCTGGGCGACTACATGAATGTGCAGTGTCATGCCTGCATCGGAGGCACCAACGTCGGAGAGGACATCCGCAAATTGGACTATGGCCAGCACGTTGTGTCAGGCACACCAGGCAGAGTCGCTGACATGATCCGACGACGCAACTTGCGCACGCGTCACATCAAGATGCTGGTCCTGGATGAGGCCGACGAGCTTCTGAATCGCGGCTTCCGAGAACAAATCTACGACGTGTACCGCTACCTGCCGCCAGCAACCCAGGTCGTCGTTGTCTCGGCCACGCTCCCATACGATGTCCTCGACATGACGACCAAGTTCATGACCGATCCCGTTCGCATACTGGTTAAGCGCGACGAGTTGACTCTGGAAGGCCTCAAGCAGTACTTTATTGCTGTCGAGAAAGAGGAGTGGAAATTCGATACCTTGTGCGATCTCTACGACACTCTGACCATCACGCAAGCCGTCATCTTCTGTAACACGAGGAGAAAGGTCGATTGGCTGACCGACAAGATGCGAGATGCCAACTTTACGGTGTCCAGCATGCACGGCGAAATGCCTCAGAAGGAACGCGACGCTATCATGGGCGAATTCCGACAGGGCAACAGCAGAGTGCTGATCAGCACCGATGTCTGGGCTCGCGGCATTGACGTGCAGCAAGTCAGCTTGGTCATCAATTACGACCTGCCATCAAATCGTGAAAATTACATCCACCGCATCGGTCGATCCGGTCGTTTCGGACGCAAGGGCGTGGCCATCAACTTCGTTACGAGTGACGATGTCCGCATCCTCCGTGATATTGAGTGTAAGCACCCGCAAGCATTGCCTGTTCGAGTTCCAACTGACCGCGCATAGTGTACTACTCCACCCAGATCGACGAGATGCCAATGAACGTGGCAGACTTGCTTTCTTGAGCGATGTGAACTTACCAAGACGGCACAGAGTAGTTTGTACTCTATGTCTTTCATGATGAGGCGTTTTCGGTGTATCTCATAGGCAACCGGCCACTAGGGATGGAAATGGGCAAATGTAACGATATCGTAAGTCGTGCGCTCATATCGGTCAGTCCAAACGGACCGCTGCTAACATGACAAAGCCCATATGCGGTCCCAAGCCTTTTCATTTCGCCCATTCAACATCGATCATCCAGGCTTTTTGACGTACTCCACAAATGCTGTCCAGGAGCTCAGGTGCGTACATGTTTTCCGCCTCTTACAGCTGACTTCAGCCACCCATGCTGTTCCGTCTGGAATGTGCTGTTGTACCTGCTGTTGCACTCCACGCCGCTTCTCCATCTGCCGACCTAGACCCAGTCACTTCATGCGGTCCTGATCCAGTCCGAGTTTATTCTCGACCGTACTCTCTCTGCGCTCTTCGTTCATCTACAGGAGTAATTCGTCAGACGTGTTCAACAACACTCTGGCACTATTCACTCACATTGGCGGAACCACTCGTCGCAGCAGCGTCCTCTTCTGCGAACCGTCAGACCAATCGATCTGGATCCCGAACAGTATACGGGGCGTCTTACTTTTGAGCTCCGCAGCTTGTTTCGGTCCCTCGTCCTGGAGGATCTGTTGTGCTTGCTCGGCTTGGTCTGGCTTTGCGTCGGTCCTTATTAAAGCTTCCGCTGTCTCTCTGGCACGCGCTTCATGATATGCCCGCAAGACCTCAGGATCGACTTCGACCATACTTCTGTTCTGTTGGTCTGTACAATCTCTTCTGCTGTCTTTCACTTCTGGTTGCTGTAAGTCTTATATATTCTCGATTCCTTCGATTCTGTCTGCTTTGTTGTTCTGTTCGCACACGCAAGTGCAACGAGGGTTTATGAAACCCATCCTCTTGCGGTCCTCGCGTTACGTCAGACTTCGCTTCTGCGCTCTAACTACCCCTGCCTCAATCCTCCCCTGTATCCACATGACGATTTCGGCAGACAACATCTTGCCACTGGCTCACTCGCCTCACTGTCTCCATCTCTAACCCGCCGAGCCTGCCGACTTTCCGCCTCTCTCATGAGATCGGCACCGGCTCCGCACAAGGGCTAGAAGCAAGGCAAAGCCCTATTCGGCGAATCGGCGGCATGATATGCATCTTGACGCATGCACGACATATGTGCAATTTACAATGTAAACAAAGATCCTTGCCATTGGCGAACCGAAAACTTCTCCTCTGGGCGTGGAAGTAAACACGAGTGTGCGCATCACTCCACAGTCAGACGTTCGCACATAGGTCTTTCGAGTCTGAAGGGAAATCGTTGATATACATTAAGCATGGGCGTCCTGATCCGTATACAGAAGAAGTTCGAAAACAAATGGCTGCACAAGCACGGCGATCACGGCAAACCTGTATATTATGCGGATCCCGAAGAAGACACTGATAACAGCACAAGATCCAGGTCTGGTACTGGCATCTCCTCTCGGCCTGGTTCTCGACTCGCCAGTCTATCATTTCTAAGCTCACGTCGAAACTCCTCTCAACGACAACCGATTGATCCTCCCTCGCGGTCTTCTTCGTTCTTTTGCAGAGGCTCTTCTCAACAACCTCAGGCCAGGAGGTCCTTCGCTGTTCAGCAGAGCAACCACCGCCGTCATGGCTCGAATCTTTCTGCCAGCGAACACCGACGCCGGTCTGGAAGCGGGTTCGGAAGCAGACCAACTCCTTACAACTCCTCACCAGATGCGTTCGACACGGCGTTCCGGGTTCCTGCGTTTCCTGATAGTGGCTACGTTAGTCGTGACGATGATCCTGATATGGGGTTTCTACCTGAGGACCACCAGACACTTCAGTCTCCTTCACAAATGGGCAACTCAATGACCTTGGCAAAGTTGCATGAACAGGAGGTGCAACAGCGCCAGCATCACAAACAGCAGCAGAGGCCCATGAGTGACGCGCCACCCGTCTTGGGACAGTCAAGTACCGTCGCGAGAGGTATGGCGCCTGAAAGGACCTCAAGCCAAGAACTGCGAGGTCGAGCGTCAAGTTTCACGCTTGGGAGCAAGGCCAGTAGTGCCAATCCCAGCCCGAATCCCGCTGTTGAACCTGTTGTGAGTCCTGGTACTCTGGCGGAGCAATATGATGCGCCCAGCGCGCTCAGCCACGAGCACGCGACAGATCAGATGGCGGACTCCAGAGTGGCGGGATTGAGAGGATTCGAAGGTGATCGGGATGGTTACTTCTCACATCTGGGAGAAGCAGCTCCTCGCCCAAAACAACCTGAACGAGCGCAGACTGCTGCGCCTTCATCATCTTCGACTTCGAATCCTGCTGAAATGCCTGCTTCGTCGGGACACAGGTCTTGTACGAGATTGACGGCCGAGGAGGCGAGGAGGGCCAGGAAGCCTTTTACGATTACGAGGGCTTTGACGGGATATTAATTGAGACGAGGCTACATGGCAAGGTGACAAATTATGGAAATGCTAAAATTTTACGACCGATGGCATTCAGTGATGCTGCGAAAGATCTCGGCCTACAATATACAGAAGCCTGCGGTACCTCTGCTGGTCCAGGACGCGCGAACAGAACTCGAAGATCAGTCCGCGCCGCGAATGGTGGCGGGCAACGGGTATGAGAGAATGTCTTTCTCTTTGCGTCGACGACAAGTCATTGAAGAAAACACCGCTCCCAGCTCAGAGTTTCCGGCGCCGCGGCGCCCCAAGAGCTTTTGGTTATTCTTGGATGCATCAACGACCCACGTCACACCGTGGATCGTGTGGAGTGCTGAACGACGTAAACTTATCAATTTCTCCGAAGTTTCCCGAGATATCTTTTTCCCACAACTTCTTCCACATCACTCGTCCCTCGGCAGAATCCACATTGCTCGTGAATCTCTCTCTCTGGGTCGTCAATGACATGATACATCAGGAAAATGCTTAAAGATCCTGCAGTGTCACTTTCATGGAGATTTCCTGCAGGAAAGTCGGAGGTTGAGCTTCTTTGAGATATGAGGACATCGGCTAGAGATTTGAGCTCTGCGAACGATAAGAAGGGCTTGGTAAGGGACATGTGAGGCTTTGCGCCTTTCTTATCTTTCTCGATACTGCTTGCTGCTTCCCTTCTTTTGGTTGTATCGAGCTACGCGACTCGCACTTTAACACTGTCACTCAGCATTACTCCAAATCAAAAGAGGGAACGGCGCGACTCCAACATATACTCTCTATTCTTACAGACAATCAATCAAGACCTAAGAGGACAGCAACCATGTCTCCTCCCGACCCTCAAACAAAGACAACACTATTCACCCCCCTCTCCCTCGGTCCTAACCTCACCCTCTCCCACCGCATCGTAATGGCACCCCTGACCCGGTTCCGATGCACTTTATCCCACGTCCCCCTCACATCTATGGTCTCCGAATACTACTCTCAACGCTGCTCCACACCCGGAGGCCTCATCATCGCCGAATCAAACATGATCTCACCTGAACACGGCGGTGTAAAACACATGCCAGGTCTCTGGAACGAAGAACAAATCTCCGCTTGGAAACCCATCGTCGACGAAGTTCACGCCAAAGGCTGTTATATTTTCGCGCAACTGATCGCGTTGGGAAGAGTCGCGGATCCGGAAGTTTTGAGGAATGAAGGTGGTTGGGATGTGAAGAGTTCTAGCCAGGTACCGTTTCCGGATGGTGTTGAAGGAGGAGGGAGTGGTGGTGTTGTGCCGAAGGAGATGTCGAAAGAGGAGATTCAGGATGCGGTGCAGAAATTCGCTCAAGCGGCGAAGAATGCTGTGTTTGGGGCTGGATTTGATGGAATTGAATTACATGGTGCGAATGGATATTTAATTGATCAATTCACGCAAGATGTGTCGAATCGGAGGACGGATGAGTATGGAGGGAGTGTGGAGAATCGTTCGAGATTTGGAGTTGAAGTTGCGAAGGCTTGTGTTGAAGCTGTTGGGAAAGAAAGAGTTGGGTTTAGGATTTCGCCATTTAGTACATTTCAAGGGATGAAGATGGATGATCCGGTAGAGCAGTTTGGAGATCTTGTGAGGAGGTTGAAGGACTTGGGTCTGGCGTATCTGCATGTTGTTGAGAGTCGGGTAGTGAATAATGTGGATTGTGAGAAGCAGGAGGGGATTGAGCCGTTTTTGGAAATTTGGGGGAAGACGAGTCCAGTGTTGGTTGCTGGGGGTCTCACACCGGAGTTAGCGAAGAAGGCGGTGGAGGAAGAGTACACGAAGCAGGGATGTGAGGTTGCGGTGGTGTTTGGGAGGCATTTCATCTCGAATCCGGATCTGGTGTACAGGATCAAGGAGGGGCTGGAGTTGAACAAGTACGATCGAAGTACGTTCTACACGCCAGAGATTAGCGAAGGGTATATGGACTATCCGTTTAGTCAGGAGTACTCACAGCAGTGCAATGGAAGTGGAGAAACAAGTGTTTCGGGAAGTCCATAGACAGGAGGAATTATGTTGCCAAATTATGCTTTTGGTGTGGCATTTCTATTTCATGTTTTAGTATGTACAGTCTGCACTTCATCAAGATGCCTCCTAATCAAACGCCGTCCTGCCGTTAACCATTATCATCGTCGGAAATGTGATCCAGATGAATCGTAATACCCGCAGTCGCTTACCTTGTATCCTGGTAGGTTCGCCGAATTAATCCCATCAAAGTGACCTTCACTTCTTTCCAGCCTCAATCCTGACCACCTGCCTAGTCAGAGTCCTTCGATCAGTTGCATCAGACATCTCGTCCATATAGTTCAGTCTGGCTTCTAGCATGTGCTCCTCAGCAACTCGCTCTCTCTTCCTCTTACTTTCAGGTTCGATCCTGTCCTTGAAGAGTTTCATTCTCCTCAAGAGACGCAGTAGAATACATTGGTTCTTGTTCCGCGACACTAGTCTTGATGACTCTGTGTTTTGTTGCTGCAGGACATCTGGCTCGTTGGGACACTCTTGGGGAATTGGAGCTCCTTGAACAAAGTCAATGAGGCAGGTAGTTGGCTGGTTTCCAGCAGCAGGTCTGCTATTGGTGTAGCGAGCAGTGTTGAAAGTCGGTTCAGTGACCGGGAGATGTCTTGAGAATGATACACCGTTTGGTGTTTGGTTGGCTGCGTGAGGCGTGGAGTAGTTGACTGTGCCCAGCTGTGAAGGTGTAGGACGGGCCAATGTGGACATGTGGATGTCGTTCTCTTCTTGAGGCGACGCTATGGAGCGCACCGCGACGATCGGTTGTTTGCCTTTGCCACCAGGCATTCTGAAGTCTCCAGTTTGGAAGCCGAAAGAAGAAGTCCTACTGTTTTTCGGGAGAGTCTTTGCCCTCACGATTGGCGCAGCTGGAAGAAGTGATTGTGCCTTAGGTACGTTGTTGATGAAGTGGCTGAAACTATTTTCCACGACTTCAGATATCGAAGGTAGAGTGTAGGACGATTGCCTAACTACCGTTCCAATACTGCTGGACCTTGAGATGTGGGTCGCGCTGGACGATGACCTCCGAATCTTGGGTCCGGACTTGTATGTGGTGGTGTTGACTGGGACGGAACCGGATGTCAACTGAGTTCTGACGACGGCGAGTGGCAAGTCATCTCGTTCGAAAGCTTGGGTGCTCTCGTATGAGCGGTAATTGGAATGCTTTGCGTGATATTGCACTAAGCCTTGTGAATGGTCCGGAGTAACATAGCCCCAGCCTCCCGAGTGAGTTGTGCTGGCAGGACTTGTTGCGCCGCTATTGAGATGCTGACTTAGCTGAGTATAAAACAGCCACTGCTCAGGACCTATGTTCTAGGTCAGCCTTCGCTCAGTGGCGTAGCCAACTTAGACTACACCTACTCATCGTTCCTGCTCCAGATCGTACAGATTCTTGCTCTGATGTTGCGCTGGCTTGGGCCTGGTTGTGCTTGTCCAATATAGGCTCTTGTGTCTTCCGGAAAACTTGAGTGATGCCCATCTTGGTTGTTGGGTGGAGGTACTGATGATAAAGTTGAATGTCGAGGATGTGAGAGCAGTATCGACCGTCAAGAAGACTTGTGGGATTCGAAGACGTTGTGGTTTCCACGGCCAACCATCATTCACGGATGTTTCAACAGGACATGATTGCTGCAACAGGGAACCGCAAATGATTTTACTTTGTTTGTCCGATGGGTTGCACACGGGCAGCCGGTATGTCGTTCTGCTCGACCGTAAGCGTTTATCCTAACAAGAGCTTGGCAAAACTTTACGCGTATAGACCTGTCCTTTCAATGCTCCATCTCTCGATTTTGCAACGTCCAGCATCGTAGACATAGGCTTTGTTTTCTCAATTTTGGGTGTGATTTCACCTGCTGTCACTAAGCATCCTCGTCGACGAGTTTGCGACAGACGTTGTCTGCAATCGCGTGAGCGATAGCAACGTGCGGTTGCGCCCCACACTTGCGGATGCGCATGGAGCTCTGTGCAACATAAAACTGTGGGTGAAATTCAGCAAGAAAGCTCAGGCTCATGGTTACGAGGCCGACAACAGCGTCAGCTCTCCAAATCGGGCAACGCAGAACTCTCGCAGGTGGACAGCGTGTACCGAAGCCTCCCAGGATCGCAGATTCTAGTGTCGCAATAAAGCGAGGGTGCCACCAAGAAGAGTGACATTGCTGAAGATGATGTCTTCATCAGGAACGGGACACACTTGCCAACGAGTCAACCGCGAAAGACACAACCGCCTTTGCCAAGCATGATCGCATTCTCGCTGACCTCTCAGAATCGCTGGATCACGGGCATGATCCAAGTGCATGCCATGGACCTTGATACTCCGTCTCACTTCGAGCGCGTCTTTGATTGTTGGCAATACTCAGCGTGAGCATTTGACGCGGTCCACGATCGACCTTCAGCCTGCAAAACGGAAGAGATCTGGCGAAGCAGCTTGCAATGAGGTTATGCGCGATGACCTGCCCGCGTTTGCGGGAACTACCACGGCTTACCTGAGTAGACAACATACATCAGACAGCAATCTGCTTTCGACATACGATAATGTCCGCGGTTTCAAGCACTGCAACCAAGGTCAGCTTCTATCTATGATGCTATCACAAGCAATGTCGCGGCCGTTTCGAATGCTCCGTTGCAAGACTCGAAGTGTTCGGCTTCCGGCGGAAGCTTCAGTCGTGTAAGATGTGGTAGTTGACAAGCTTGAGCACTCACCAGCCAATGGTTTTGCAGCTGGAGAGAGCTACACAATCCAAACAGCTGTGGAGCAATAAAGTGCGCGTCGGAGGTTCCAGATTTTTGGCAACCACAATAGTATTTAGCAGGCAGGATCGTTCAGTCTTTGGAGTGTATGCGACACCATGGCCAAATCTCAAGAGCCCAGCCAAGAGAAGAAGGAAGTTCGTGTCGTGGAGCAACACAGTGATGGGGCGTATGTGAGGATCGAACATGACAGATACTTTCCATCGGAATGTCGGATCGTCTTGCCAAATGGCACGGTTGAACATATGATCTGCTATCCGCCCCGCCGGTTTTGGAGAAGATTCGGTAATCGTCAAGTTCGCGCAGCAGAGACTCCGTCAGCATTATGTCGGGCATTAATGGCCAAGGAAGTCGACGCAAACAGGTTGAAGACACACGGAACAGTTATGGCCCAGGAACTCGAAGCATGTAGCTCGGAAACGTACGCAGATCACTTTCCAATGGACGAGAAACTAGGAAGTCGAAGCTGCATATCTGTAGCGTCAACATTATGCGAAGACGGCTTCCAGACAGAGGAAAAGTCTGGATGCGGCGAGAAACCTGCATGCGGCGGTCAGGCACGCGTACCTTCGATTCAGCCCGCTCCAGAGGTCAAACAAGCTGTTATTCGCATTGACTCGAAACCGCCGCAATGGACAAACTCAGGACTCTTACCGGCAGAGCAATGGATGAGCGAGGATCGCAGAACATGGATCGGGGTGTATGATTTGCCGGATGGGTCATCGTTGAAGAGGACAACTGTCAGGAGTGGTGTAGATGTAGTGCCTGGTGGAGCGATGAAGCCTGGGAAAGTGGCGGGATGCAAATGTAAAGCAAACGGAAAAGGACTGGTCCGACTTTTCTATTCACAAGCCAGGCCTCGGTTTTGGAGAGGCTTGGTCGAGAAGTTGTCCTGTATGCAATAGGCAGACGATAGTACCAAGCGTGATGCGGGGCTTGGCTGTTCGTGTGCGGTGTGCGAGGTTTGGCAGGATATCTAGTGTACATCTACGATTAGTTTGGCATCAGAGAGGAAATAATGGCTATTCCGGGGCTTCGAAGATCATGAATGCGCAATCCTGAGAGGAATTCTTGACCTGCACAGTCTTGCTTCGTATTCCCTTTTACGTGACTTCATCTGATCATGACTGAACCATTGTTGCGGGCTGATGCGTAGTTGAGTCCAGCCAAATGCACAGATTTGTGCCACATAGGCGTGATTGTGTCGTGGAAATTCCTTGGTCTGACGCGAATAGAGCGGTGGATACGTGTAGATGGATAGAGACTGTTTGTTGTGAGGAGGAGCTCGGAGGTGTGTGGAAAGGTCCGCCTGAATCGGGCTTAGCGCCCGCGCCAAGTCTCCATCGCACTCGCCGACTTTTTGGATTCTGCCGCAGCTGTGTGAAGTCCACGGCGACGAGGTCGATTTGCACTCTACTAACACCAACAGCACAACTCCGTCCTCACAATGGCCAGCCGACCGACCGTGACCATCATTGGCGCCGACGGTGCTCCTTCTCAGGACACCCACCCGCTCCCAAATGTCTTCAAGGCGCCAATCCGCCCGGACATTGTCCAGTACGAAACCACCACCTCCGCCGAACGCAGCGACGAATGCAATTGCGATGGAAGAGAGAAAGAATACTAATGGCACTGCAGGACGGTTCACACTGGCATGGCCAAGAACAAGCGCCAGCCATACGCCGTGAGCGAGAAGGCCGGTCACCAGACCTCTGCTGAGTCGTGGGGAACTGGTACGTGAAAAGAGGCACTGGTTGCGGAGGAGTCGAAGACAAGTCAGTACAGATATACTGACGGACACATACAGGTCGCGCTGTCGCCCGTATCCCCCGTGTCAGCGGTGGTGGTACTCACCGCGCTGGTCAGGCCGCCTTCGGTAACATGTGCCGTTCTGGACGCATGTTCGCACCAACCAAGGTCTGGCGCAAGTGGCACCAGAAGATCAACCTCAACCAGAAGCGCTTCGCGACTGCCTCTGCCATCGCTGCTTCTTCGAGTGCTGCTCTTCTCCTCGCCCGCGGCCACCGCGTCAACGAGGTCCCAGAGGTCCCACTAGTTGTTTCTTCCACCGCCTTCTCCAACGCCGCTGTGAAGAAGACCTCCGCTGCCGTTGCTCTCCTCAAGTCCGTCGGTGCTGGCCCAGACCTCGAGCACGTCAAGAACTCCCGCAAGATCCGTGCTGGTAAGGGTAAGCTGAGGAACCGCCGCCACACTCAGCGCCGCGGTCCTCTCGTCATCTACGAGCCAGAGAAGGACGGCAAGGAGCTTGTGCGCGCTTTCCGCAACATCCCAGGTGTTGAGACTTGCACTGTCTACTCTCTCAACCTCCTCCAGCTCGCTCCAGGTGGTCACCTCGGCCGATTCATCGTCTGGACCTCTGCTGCTTTCGCCGCCCTTGACAGCGTCTACGGCAGCACCACCGAGCCTTCGGCACTCAAGCGCGACTTCCTCCTCCCACAAAACACCGTCGCACAGGCAGATATCGCCAAGATCATCAACAGCAGTGAAATCCAGAGCGTGCTCCGACCTGTCAAGGGTGGTGCCATCACCAAGCGCACTGTTGTGCAAAAGAAGAACCCGCTCAAGAACAAGCAGGTCCTGCTCCGCCTCAACCCATACGCCAAGGCCTACTCAAGCGAAGGTCTCGGTCACGTCAAGAGCACCGACAAGCCGATCGTCAAGGAGAAGGCGTTCGAGGCTACTCTCCACGAGAACTAAGCGGGCGCTTTTGTCGTTGTAATGACTTTCTATGTGAGCAGGCATTGTGGCTGGAAAGGGACCGCTACATGGCGTTCAGTGTAGCGCAAATGAAGACATTTCAGATCTTTCAACGCTGTTGCATCCCGTTGGAACGTCTTTACTTCTCTTTCATACTTTTTGGTGATCGTGACTGCCCAGTAAAAAGAAGGGTTCTTGCCAAGCCTCCCCATCGCCCTGACCCACCACCATACACTCTCCATCTTTGTCCTTTACCATCTCTCCACACCCATCTCTGCCATGCTGGTTTCTATCGCAATATCGGCAACGTCTTTACGGCATTGCCCAACATATATGCCATCGTCGACGAGCACTCTCGCAGGCGAGACCCAGGCCAGCGCAGGTCGTGTCAAGCATCATGCATCCTAAGCGCCCGCCGCAGCGCGTACATCCTGCACGTCCAAAATCGGCCATGTACTGTGCCTCAGGGCTGCATTTGGCAGGCGGCATAGAAGATATGGCGCTCGCGCGCTCGATATGGTGAGTTTGTACACTTCTACTTCCTCTGTCGTTTCTGCTTTTGGTTTGAGAGTGCAGCTGGTCTGCCTGAAGCGTGGCCCTCATCTAGGAATTGGTTCTGTGATCCTGGAGGCAAGAATGCGACTTTTCAGATCGATTACTGGAGATTCTGGATCGTTCGGAGGATGGACGAAGTCGAAGAGCCGCGGTTGTGATGGGACGAAACAGCCAGATGTTGTTGTCCGAGCAGTGCAGGATCATGGCCGAGAAGAGCGTTTAGGATCTTGGACACCGCCGACTTTCAAGATCTGGTACATGGGTACTCTTCTCATCCTCACATGCGTTCTGATTGCGGCCGTCGCCTGGCTACAAGTGCAAAGCGCCCGAGACCAAGGAATCATTTTTGCCAAGGACGTCAACGAACTTCCGCTCAGTCGTTCCTTCTCGTATTTGTATCTGCCAACAATTATTTCAGTCATATACAGCTTCCTTTGGACCTGGCTTGACTTGGACATCAAGAGGCTCGAACCATACTTCCAGCTGTCCAGAGGCGAGGCAAAAGCCGGTGACTCCATATTGCTGAGTTATCCTCTGGAGTTCCTGGCCACTGTCCCGTTTTTGGCATTCAAAAGACGCCAATGGGCTGTCTTCTCTGGTTCAATCATCATGATGTTGGTCTTCTGGGGCCTGACACCTATCCAAGCTGGTATGTTCGCGACTAGGACTATCGTCCTGCAGGAAGCTGTGACACCCTGGCAGTCCTTGGCATACACGCCCATTGAACAGCAGGGAAACCTAACTGTCGACTATGCGCAATCCACATATAATATCGCCTGGCTTAACGAGTCGCTCCCGCCGTACATGACCAAAGAGTACATGCTTGCTCCATTTGGGCCTGCAAAAGAGATATCTGAAGATGCTATCAATCAGACATTTACTGGTCAGACGGTCATGTACTCTATCGACATTTCTTGCGAGACTGCAACATTGTGGGAAAAGTCTGAGGACCTTTGGTATTACAACAGTAGCGAAGGTTGCAGCTACTATCCTCCTTCTTACCGTCCCAACGGCGGCGGGGATCTGGAGAAGCCCTTTGACACACTTTATGCAGGCTATCAGAACCAAAATGGATTTGCGGATTACTATCTGTCACCATATTGCAAGACAGCATCGCCACATACATTCTTTGTACGTTGGTCGAAGAGCAACACGACAACCATACAAAAAGCGGACGACAACATCGGCTTCGATCCCGGTGCAGCAAATGCTACATCGCTCTATTGTGTGCCAACGTATTACCAACAGCCTGTCAATGCGACCGTTAGCTGGCCTGAGCGAACGGTACTAGACGTCATAGAAATCGGACAGAAGTCAGACTTGCCACAGAATATGTTCAACGTGAGCACGTTCGAGTGGGCTATGAGCTCGGGTCAAGCTCAGTTCAAGACCAGGGGCAACTATCCGACCTCTGGCTTTCCTGATCAGAGATCGCAACTTACTCAATTGCCGCTTAACCTTGAGTTCGTACCAAAGATGGCCCCATTCGCAATCGCCACATACCGAAGACCGCTAGATGATTATCTTGATCCAGAACATCTGAGGCTGTCCTACCAGGCTGCATACCGCTTGCTGTTTGCACGACAGCTGAGTGACATTCTTCTTCACGATCGAACCTCCTCAGCGCAAGCCGGTCAGCAGGTATACAGGACTCAGGCCGTCGTGATTGTACCTGGCTTTGCCTACGCGGTCATAGGCATCCTGGGTACAGTCTTGATTCTCGGCAGTGGGCTATTGATAGGCTTGCCGCGGAGGGTGAATATGTTACATCATGATCCCGCCACTATCGGTGCCTTGATGAGTCTCACGTCCGCAAACGATGCGATGTATCAAGACTTTTCCGGACTTGACACGCGAAGCGAGAAGGGGTTGGCAAAAGCACTGGCCAATTCGAGCTTCGGGCTTCGCGTGACTGACAACGCGTCCAGTACATCTGAAGTGACCCTTTACAAGGTCGAGAGTGACGAGAATACGTCTGTCACTGGTCCGGATAGATCTCCGGAGTCTCTTGGAGGCATTCGACCTTTTGAAATGAAGCTTGTCACTGGCGTGATCTTCCTCCTTCTCCAGATCGCAGCATTCTCCACCTTTTTGGCTCTTTTCCTTAAGGCGCAGAGCAGCCACGGTGAGTAATGAACAACTCGATCGGGGGCTAACGAAGCTGACATATGTTGCAGGTCTTGCTTTGCCATCACAATCGACATTTGTTCGCCAGCTTCTGGAGAACTATGTCCCTATTGCATTGGCCACTCTCATTGAACCATTTTGGCTACTGCTGAACCGCTATCTGAGTATCCTGCAACCATTCGAGGAGCTTCGTCGTGACGACGCCCCCGCCTCGAAATCCATCGATCTGGACTACAGCTCACTCCCTCCTCAATTCTTATTCCTGCGGGCAATGCGAGCTCGTCACTTTGTCATGGCTCTCGTGTGCTTGATGGTATTGCTCGCGAACGGGCTGTCAGTCGCATTGAGTGGCTTGATGTACGAAGGCCAGCAAATGGTGTCAGTAGGGGCCGACTTCATGCCAACGAAGGCTGCACAGTTCCGGGCTTTGAACGGAACTGGCACGCCATTCAATGCGGATGGTGTGGAACAGACGCTACAAGGAGGCATGACCAACGAACCATTCTACAGGATGATGTCCAATCTGACTGCCGATACTCCGCTGCCGCCATGGACAGATACTGATTACGCCTATGTCCCCGTTGAGCTCAGCACTGTCCGTGAGAATGACACAGCTGAGATCACAACAGTTGCATTCGCAGCAGAGCTTCGGTGCGCTAGAGTCTCGTCACCAAATGACTACATTCTCGACTTCTACGACTCCTCTGGTGTCGCCGCAGCGCTCAATGTCTCGTTATTCAAACCGGATGGGTCCACTGTTAAGTGCACGGACGAACGCAAGTGGACTGGTAGCTGGATTGGAAACCTCCGCGATCCACAAGATGGTCATGTTGCAATCGAGTTCGGAACGATGCTGGGCTCCAATGCTTCTGCTGAAGACCACTTACATTGCAGAAAACACCTGCTGGGAGGCTGGCTCCGGGTGGACTGGAAGACGACATCTGGAGAAGTCAAACACGGCCCTGGAATCAACTACTACGGAGATCGAAATATGAAAATAACATCCCGCAACGACACCATGCTTGTCTGTGCGCCAAACATCAGCGCGAATGAGATGACGGTTAAAGTCGATGGCAAAGGCAGAGTCCTCGAGTCCTTGAGAATAGGCAGGGCAATTCCAGACGTCTTTTCGTCTTCCATGGCAGACATCGAAGCTCAAGCGAACTATTTCCTCGCCGATCTTGGTGGTACCTGGCACAAGGATGTGTACCCGTCGGACTTTTTGAACTACCTCATCAAGGAGAGCACGAACGACTCTTCACTTTTGGACCCCAGTCAACCTGTTCCGAATCCTGGATACGCCGCACAACAACTGTCCGAGGTCTACAGAAGACTCTTCGCGATCTTGGTGGGCACGAATCTAGACCTTCTTCTCGAAGATGCAGACCCCCAGAATTCTGCTGGATTACCAGGCACGATCCAAAGATTGGAAACTCGCATTCTCTTTTCCAAACCGGCTTTCATTGTCACCGAATGTATATTCGGCCTCTACATCATCGTTACAATATTCTTCTATGCGCGAAGGCCCTGGAAAGTTCTCCCTCGACTGCCGAGCAGTCCGGCGAGCATCATAGCGTATTTTGCAGGTTGTCGCGCGCTTGACGAAATGGGCCGAAGAAGATTCCGGACTGAGAAGGAGGCAAAGGAATGGCGAGCCGGGATGAGGTGGGCTTGGAAACTATTCGAGGGTGTTGACGGGAATCTACGAATTGGTATTGACGGGTGGGGCCGGATTGATCGAAGGGGTGAGCCACCACCATACGAAGTTCATCACCACATGTAGACTTAGCAGAGATCAAAAGAGAGACCTTTGATCGTGCAAAAGAAAGTGCTGTACTGGGTACTGTGGAGCCTATTTGTATGCCATTGCCAAAATCCATACATGTTCTGTCCGCGCCATGCGATGCTGTGCAACCGCTGGTATTGTTCCTTCCGTCTAATTCATCAAAATGTCATCAAGTGATAAAAAGAATGCTTGTCATGTTCACAAAAGCCAACAAACGCTCATGCTGCCAAAATTGTCCTCCAAACCGACCTGATCCAACAACACCTTTCAAGTCCTGCCACGAAATATGCTGTCCCCAGAAAAAACGTTTTCTTGATACTCGTGATTGTACAAAAGTTGTCTGGTGCGACGAGCTTGACTGGCAAACTAGAATTTGTGAGAGTGTGGTCGGAGGTGGCGGCGAACGTGGGCTGCCATGGAGTGTCGTTTGGAGATCACGCCACCTTGGCACGCTGTGCCTGAGGTCAAGGCCATTGGGGAGACACATCCGTGGTCGCAAAGACCCCATTTGCCACTGTCAAGGCAGATGACTTCGTCCTGCTTCGAGCATGGGACAGAGTTGCCTGAGCAGGTGCCTGATGAGGTGCTGTTGTCGGCTGGCGCCGCTGGAGAAGAGCTGGATTCTGAAGAATCAGAGTCTGAAGAGCCAGAGCCAGAGGTGACTTTGCCCTTGTTGCTTCCACCGTAATTCGGTGGGCTACCTCCGGAGGCGCCTCCAGGGCCAGCTGGTGAGCCATATCCAGTTGGTGCTGGTCCATCAGCTGTGATGGTCCTGATTTCGGTAGCAGTGTGGACCTCGTAAGTAGTAGCGATACCGCCTGCTGCGGCTCCACCTTCGACGCTGCTTGCGGCGCCATTTCCGTAACCGGTCGGTGCTGAGGCTTGCGGTGCAGCGGGCGAAGCACCTCCGTAGCTAGGTGCGCTAGGAGCAGGCGACGCACCAGCGCCAGAACCACCACCGTAGCTTGGCGCAACTGGGGCAGCAGAGCTTGCTCCAGATCCGTAGGTGGGCGCGGCCGGAGAGTTGGCAGGAGAGCTGTATCCGGTTGGCTCGGCAGGCGAAGAGCCACCAGATCCTGATCCGGAGCCGCCAGTAGGAGCAGCGCAAGTGCCTGATGTAGAAGAGCCGAGGGCGGTCTGCATAGCGGTTTCGACGTTCAGTCCGCATTGCGGGAACACGAAGTCTTCGCCCTCTGTCGTACCGCATCCATTTCCGATATTGGCAACAAACATGTCTGGGAGAGAATTGTAGACTTCGTTGTTGTCGGCGCCACCAGTGACCTTGATAGGAGCGCAGTTCATGTACATCTCTCTGTTGCCAATCTTGTTGAACCATGTCCAGGCTAGCGTGTATTCACCGTTTGGCATGCCCTTGGGCATGGTGTACTGGAAGGTCGGGTTGTCAGAGTAGGTAGGCGAGCCGTTGGCGTTGCCAGCTGCGCTGTTTGGGCAACCGCCGAGGATGGAGTGGATGACCTTCCACTCGCTGCTCTTCGTTGGATTCTTGTCGAGCGTAATCGAGAGCTGGCATGAGCCACCGCCGTGGGTAGCACCACCCTTGAACGAGAGAGTCTGGGGGACACCGACTGGCATTTCGTTGACCTGGCTGATGTCGTAAACTCCCGGTCGCTGTTTGCATGGAAAGTCGGACCCATCTGGCTCGAGTGGGCTGTTGTTCAGGCTGTCCGCGCCGTATGGGATGGGGCTGGTGATCATCATGTGGGCATTGACGGAAGAAACAAGCAGGCTGCAAGCCGCAGCTGCGGTAAGGAATGATTTGGAGAACATCGTGCGAAATTGTCGTAGCAGAGACTGGATGCGAGCTGTGAACTGGCGTTGGAAGTGCTGTAGTATCGCTAGACCGGCTGAACGATAAATCGAAACCAAAGTCGTCGTTGGAACTCTAAGTACTGCTTAGAGGGTAAGATCTGGGCGTCATTAGTCTATGCGTTCGTCTTCGATGTGCTTCTCGAGCATCGAGTGCGAGACAGAAGGTGCGACAAGCTTCTGTCCCCTGTTCGAGTAGTTGAGACATATCGCAGATCTTCGGTAGTCGGGAGGTAGGGGACTTGTGTAGAAGCTTTTTCGACAGAAGGGGAACACTTCGGGAGATCTGCTCACCTGGGCTTTTGAGAGGTGTCTATCTGCGACAAGAGGAGTCTGTCTGTCGGAATCGGTGGGGGCTGCAGCGAAATGAGAGTCTGGCTCTGGGTCAAAAGTCTCGCGGAGACACTGGAGTGTGGTGAAGGAGTGTGTGTGCACGATGCTCCTGGCAACGGCGACAGCGCAAAAAGAGGATGGAGAGCAGGAAAGCTTCGACGACGCGTTTGTTGCGAGGAAGCAGAGAGAGGGCAGAGCAAACAGCAATGCGACGCTCTTAAGACTTGCCCTTGGCGCGATCTGCATCTGGAGAGGCCCCTGTGTGGGCATGGATCAGGCTCCTGCACGATGGCTTCGTACGCGCCCGTCCCGCTGCAGCAGCGATGGCGAGTCCATGGCAGGGCAGGCGGGCGTGCGTGGGATAGATCTCCTGCGCGGCGGGAGAATGGTGGTCGACAGCGCGCGTTAGTGCCAGCTGCAACATGTTTTGCATATGCTGCGCTCCGGCGAAGGAGGTCCCAGTGGGCGCTCGCGGTGCGCGAGAGTCTGCACGCCGACCTCTGGTTGTGCCCTCCGCCGCCAAGGGTGAGGGCGGAGCAGCAGACAGCGTTCGCTGGTTTGCTGGTAGCGTCCCGGCGTCCGCGCGGTGGCGGCGACGCTTCTGTCTCAGCGGGCGCACCGAAACACGCGACGGGCAGCGAGTTTGCGTGCGGTATTGCCAGGGGCAGCGACGGAGCTGTGCCTATCGTTGGCTTTCATCGTGCAGCTGCTGGACGGAGAGGTGAAGTCGGCGTGTCCAATCAGCCGGCGCAGTCGTGTCGTGAGGTCGGAAAAGGAGGGAGCTTGATGCCGTTAGCGTCCAAGGGATCTGCACCTTCCCTCCAATCGAGCCTGCTTCCATGCGGCTCTCGGCTGTGGAACCGAGCGAGTGAAACATCCGCGCCCC
Organism: Cercospora berteroae; assembly: GCA_002933655.1. Lineage (NCBI taxonomy): Eukaryota > Fungi > Ascomycota > Dothideomycetes > Mycosphaerellales > Mycosphaerellaceae > Cercospora > Cercospora berteroae. The sequence continues at coordinate 72,444 of PNEN01001766.1, forward strand.
GTTTCACCACCTTGGCTCTACACGCTTCACCAACCTGTCCTTCCATGGTCAGCTGAACACATCCGCCACATCACATCGTGACTGCAACGCCGATGGGGATGGTGCAGCGCCTCGCCACACACACGGACTGTGCGCTTCCGCAGGAAACACGAGGCTGGACTGAAGGCAAGGCATCAACACTGGATCGTATACCGTATACTCTGACGCGACTCGTACCGCGATCCACCTTGCTCCATACAGCCACCGTGACCGCTTAACAAGTCTCCTGCAAGGACAACCTGCTCCGACTCTCGAAACATTTTTTGATGTCATGCACTCCACAACCTTCGAATTTTTCCTTTCCTGCCTGCTGTCCTCAAAATAGCCAAGCACGAGTCAATGGCATTGTGCCCTGCGCCCACAAACAAGCACTGACCGACACGTGCTACTATTCCGGATCACACCCCCGATTGATCTTCGCACCGTGAACATCGCCATCTTGCGAAGTTGGCCGAGCTTGCGTGGATCAAACGCATTGGCGTCGCGGGCGCCAAATTTTTCCTCCGACGACCACTCTGTGTTGTTCCTCTTGTCACATCGCAAACGCTCTCTGGACAGCTTCTCCTTGATGTAGTGATTCGTGTCCGGTGGAGCTGGCTGGCGGCTATGATAGGAGATCCGAATGTGATCAGCCTTCAACTCCGCGGTTTCTTGGAAACAGACCTGTCGGAGATATCTTGGGGATGCTTTTGTGTGTGGGGATAGACATGGGGATCGTGTTTTCTCGTAACGCTGTCTTGTCTCAAAATTTGTGATGTGCTCGCCACATCAGTTCATCGAGATGTTCATCTCAAGCTACGACAGCTGTATGGAACGTCGTTTGTTCATGGATTCCCTTCCAGAGGAGTTTGAGCGCCTCCTGGGACTGATGGACCTCAAGCGCTCTCGGACTGATTTCCACATGGTCGTCTTCTCTTGAGTGCGCCGGTAGGTGTTGCTTGTGCTTGGCAAGAGAGGCATCCAGCTTTCGAACGTTTCGCCTTGCTTGAGGTCTGGTGTTGAGATGGTATACTGTTCTTCCAAGAAGCACTGATGTTCATCCAACAGACTGAGAGGCATGATGTGATATGAGAGTTGGTACTGTGCAGCAGACTGGTCGCAAAAAAGCGTCTGAACACTCAGCTCCATGACCTCGACCTCATACTTATCATGCCTCTGTTCTAAACACGTCTTCGTTGCAACATTGTGGCACGGTACTACGCTTCGCAACCGTCAGGCGCCTGAGGCCGTGTGTAAATTGACAGACAAGCTCCATCAGCCCCATCGTGATGCTGATCCCAAGGGTCTGTATGGATTGGTTCACAAAGTTGCCGCTGCGACGCCGCACATGTGCAAGCTGCTGCAAGACGCCACGAGTGAGAAGGAGCGGTGGCTCTTAGGGTGGGACAAAGATAGACGGCATGTTATGTTTCATACTCGATAGAGGCGCGCGGTTGCACTGGCTGAGATGTGAGCGCTTAGATGGCTTGGCAAAGACGTTTTGAGCTGAAGCGTGAGCGCGAGGAGTTGTTTGAGACGAGGCATTGAGGGGAAAAGGTACAACATGTCGCGTGTTTGCCGACTCCATGTCATGTGTAGGAGCTGTGTTAGAGGAAATGTCCTTGTGCCAGCATTTGGTGCAATGGTAGCATCGCGCACGTCCTCCACTGATCTGGGCAGAATTACGGATAGGGACAGCATACTCAGCCCCAGAGAGTTCGTATGAGCATTTGCTTCAAACTTGCGGACGCAGCTCTGTGCACTAGATGTGCCATCGACGTGATGCTTTGACGCTGTTCTCCGGCGGACGCCTGTAAGGCTTCCCGTGGGCTACTCGTCCAGATGGACATGAACGACGCTGAATTTGCAATAGAGGCAAAGCTCGCAGCCTCGTCTGGAGACTCGAGTACGCCTTCGCTCCATACCATGGAGAATCCAGAGTCATTCATCATTTTATTGGAGGCGTGCTATCAGCGCGACTGAAATGTGTACTTTCAGGACGCTGGATGGCATGATGACAGGCAAGTCCAAATTCAATTCAATGAAGCCGTACTCCGAGTAGCATGCTTGAAGGCCGAAACCATCTCTCGTCCTCTGCTTTTGCAATGCAGGAGCGCACGCGAAGATCTTGCTTGCTCGGAGTCCATATCGTCGTCGGCTTCCCGTCACCATTTCGTAGATGCCGAGTGACCGAGTAATATTCTTCGGCATGCCGTTAGGAGGTACCTGGCAGTCATTCCAAGACGTGTACGATGTCACCATAAGTCCAGTGCCTCGCCCTCATCAGCCCTATTTTTTCGTGTTACTCGGTTGCTGACCATCCGGATTGTGGGCTGTGGAAGCCAACTCCACCCAACTCTCGCCAGCGCATGTGATTGGCGGCTGCATCAGTGGCGAGCCTCGCCCGGACAAACACGCTCAAAGGTCTGGAGCTTCGACAACACTCCGCACCGAAATTCACATGCACGAGCGGGCAGTCTCGCCGTCTTCTGACATCGTCGAATAACATCTCCCCACGAAAGCGCACTGGTTTGCACGAAAGACAGCTCGCGAAGCGCACGTCATTGGCCCCTATATCGCACATTGGGCCGCCCGTTCTCTCACCGGTTCCACCCCGCCGCCACTCGAGCTCAGTCGCGTGGGCAGAGCGCATTAGCCACAACTTCACCGCACCACGAATTGAGCCTTGTCTGGAACATCGGCCTCGTGTGCTCCAACGACATCAGTACAGCAGAACCAGGCAGCCGCGACCACCCACCATGGACGGGCAAGACGAGCAATGGGCCGACAATGCGGCGCGAGCGGTGCAGAACAAGCAGAACAGACAGATCCCGGAGATCGATTTCACTTTGCACACTATGGAGGATGGCACCCAAGTGAGCACGCAAGAGCGAGTGTGCAAAGGTATGTTCGGACAAGGCTGGAGCAGTCGCGCATCCCCAAGTGGCGCACTGAGGGGAGGGGCGGCCCAGCGTGACATGACTGACGGCGGCGACTGTAGATGTTCAAGCGCCTGCGTTCAACGTCCCTACCGAAGAACAAATCCTTTCGCCGACCGATCCCTCGAAACCGAACCTGCAATTCCTAAAACAACACCTGTACCGCGAGGGTCGTCTGACCGAAGAGCAGGCTCTGTGGATCATCAATGGAGGCGCTCAGGTTCTGCGCGCAGAGCCTAATCTGCTGGAGATGGATGCGCCTATCACAGTGTGCGGTGACATCCATGGACAATATTTTGACCTGATGAAGCTCTTCGAGGTCGGCGGAGATCCAGCAGAAACCAGATATCTGTTTCTCGGCGACTACGTGGACCGCGGATACTTCTCGATTGAATGCGTCTTGTACTTGTGGGCACTCAAGATGTGGTACCCCAACACTCTTTGGCTTCTGCGCGGCAACCACGAGTGTCGACACTTGACAGACTACTTCACCTTCAAGCTTGAATGCAAGCACAAATACAGCGAGAAGGTCTACGAGGCATGCATGGAGTCCTTTTGCGCGCTTCCTCTGGCGGCGGTTATGAACAAGCAGTTCCTTTGCATCCACGGCGGACTGAGCCCTGAACTTCACACCCTTGACGACCTCAAGTCGCTGGATCGATTCCGAGAGCCACCTACTCATGGATTGATGTGCGACATCCTCTGGGCAGATCCTCTGGAAGAGTTCGGGCAAGAAAAGACACAAGAATACTTCGTCCACAACCACGTGCGAGGCTGCTCCTATTTCTTCAGTTACCCTGCAGCCTGCGCCTTCCTTGAAAAGAACAACCTGCTTTCCATCATCCGAGCCCACGAAGCGCAAGACGCGGGATACCGCATGTACAGAAAGACGAGAACTACTGGCTTTCCATCCGTAATGACGATCTTCTCTGCGCCGAACTATCTGGACGTGTACAACAACAAGGCTGCAGTGCTCAAGTATGAGAACAACGTCATGAACATCCGGCAATTCAACTGCACACCCCACCCATACTGGCTGCCAAACTTCATGGATGTCTTCACATGGTCTCTTCCATTCGTGGGCGAAAAGATCACAGATATGTTGATAGCAATTCTCAACACATGCAGTAAGGAGGAGCTCGAGGATGAAACACCACTTTCGTCAGGGCCTTCATCACCACCCCTCATTGGTAACGGTTCGGCTGCAAGTATGGACCCCGATAGCGTCGAGTACAAGCGGAGAGCTATCAAGAACAAGATTCTGGCAATTGGCAGACTGTCACGTGTGTTCCAAGTTTTGCGCGAGGAGTCTGAGCGAGTGACAGAATTGAAGACTGCATCCGGTGGTCGCCTGCCCGCTGGTACGCTCATGCTTGGTTCTGAAGGTATCAAGGCAGCCATTACGAACTTCGAAGATGCTCGCAAGATCGACTTGCAGAACGAGCGACTGCCGCCGAGTCACGACGAAGTGCGAAGGAGCACCGAGCACGCACGCGATGAAGCACTCAAGCGTGCTTCACGAGACGCCGAGAACGATCAGCAGTTGCAAGGTGTTGCCAGGAGGATATCAATGTCAGTGGACGATCTTTCTTATCTTCCTGCTAATCGCAGGGACAAGTCGCTGCCCAGCAGACCACGAGCCAAGACTGGCATTTGATCGACTGTCACGCCACTTTGCGAGTGTTCGAAAGTCGTGAGCTGATCCTTCATTAGGTCCTCCGGATCTCGACACAGATCGAAGAACTCCAGCTAAAATTTTACGACCTCACCACAAATATGGCTCGTAGCAGCATAATCGCCGTTTCGAGAGGAACGGGCAGATGTGCGTGGACAAAACAGCGAAGACAGCACGCTCGTGGGAGTGGAGCACCGGGGCAGCAACGAATCTGCATTGCAAGTTTGTAGTATGACTGTGGATGATGATACACAGAGAAAGCGCCCGCGTAAATAGAATTGAGGCTATGGCAGAGAACGAAATGATGGAAGCGCTCGGCGGGCATGGCTTTTGAAATGTTGGGAAGGCACATTGTATCTGTGAGGTGTAATGAGAGACTGCAGATATCGTGCCAAAGACAATGTCCGCCTTCAGTCGACCCACTCGACGTGTTTGTGGGATCGGAACCGCCCGTGCTTGTGCGTTTGTGTGGAAGGTGAATGATGTTGCGCGTTGCACGTGCGGTGAATCCTCGTTTGCTTGACATATAAATTTAGGTGTCAACTCGCGCCGGCGACACCACCTCAACATTCGCCTCACAAAACCACCAAGCATCGAAGCGCGTCGGCACAAGGTGCACCGTAACAGACACGGCCAGAAAGTCAACTGTTCAGAAGCGCATCTCCGCGCCACAACCTCAGCCCAGCCATCAAGAGCGACCGATCCGCGAGATCGACTTCGACAAGACACAACTTCAACGACATGGCGACTTCCGCGGCCGCTCGAGTCTTCGGCATAGCAGAGCTGCTCGACATGATTCTCCTCGAGTACGCCGCTTCGGAACAACAACTTAAGCGCTTCCGCCCGGTGACGAAGCTTTTTGTCCTTCAGCGCGTCAACCACATGTTTCACGATGCCATAGTCTCCTCCATGGTTCTCCGACGAGCTATGTTTCTCGAACATGCCGATGAAGAAGAAATGCGCGCCATCAAGCTTGCCGACCGTCCACACCTGCATCTTGGCTCAGACCACAATCTTGCTGCTGTTAATTGGCTTGTCGATAGTCCACCTTCAGCAATAGGCGTCTTGGACTTCTCGTGGCCACGAAAGCCGGAGCGAGTACCAGTGCCAAAGAGCGCTATATTCAAGGCAAGAGTCTTCACTCGCGGCATTCTTCATCCAACTGCCTCTTGGCGGAATGCTTCGCTACCCTGGCCGCATTTACTACAGGAACGGATATCTTACGACATGCAAAGATCCACAGCTCGCGTATGATATGTGGGAGCAGTTCGGGGAACGCGAGACGTTGGGCGAGTACTCTGGCTGGATCTTTGAATTTCTCGAGCGCGTATCGCCGAACATAGGGTATTGAGCATGTTGGAATACAGTGAGATTCGTGGCGTCCGGGAACTGGGTGACTATGACCGCACCTATACACCCGCGGAAGCTCGAGACCTTTTGATCCTCCTGGAAGATTTGCAGCAGGATGTCGGCGGAGGGAAGAGGGCTGTGTACGCGGACGGGAAAACAAAGGGGCAGAACAAGAAGAGATCGAGCAAGAAGCGATATGGAAGAAAGTCGGGCAAGATGCAGAATTAAGAGGACTGGTGGAGTCAACATGGAAGCTGGCTGGTGATTCCAGAATGCTGATTCGTGGGAGGGTGCATGACTACAGCATAAGGCCTGTTGGGCTGTTTTAAAGCTTGGAACATCACTGGACAAAGGGAGGACATTGTCAAGACTTGACTACGAACTCTTTGCGAGAGACAGACAGATAAACGATAAAGCTGTTCACAAAGCAGACTGCGTACATACTGGCCACATCTGAGCTCGAAGACCTCATCCTAGGCAACGGCGCGGCCCGTCCATTGATGAGGAATTGATTTCAGCGACGCGGCGACAACGACGCAAAGTATGTCCATCAACGTTCAATCTCACAACATGTATTCGAACGCCATCTGCAGAGTTCGCCGCGCGTCAGCCCTGCGACGCTTGCAGCCCGAAGGCTTGGCCCGGTGGCCTGCGTGAGTTTGAGCGCGTTGGAGCCGCGGTGCCGATTCTCCTGCTGCACAGGATTCAGAGTCGAAGTAGGAGGTATATGAAACGCGACTTCTTCTTGTCTTCTGTGGTTTGAGGCATGCTTTGACTTTGACAGTCCTTTGGAGACGCACCGCCGAACAGGCTTGGAAGCTGCGAACGAAACATACGCTGTTGGAGCTGACTTTTGGTAGGCGTGTACAGAATACTTCCATATGGCAAGGCTAGATGCCTCCAGCCAGAAATGAGAGGCATCAATATGTTCAAGCGACGTCGCTTGGTACCTGCTTGATCCTCAGCGTTGGAGGCACCATCAAGTCAAGACTCATCAATCAGCTTTGAAGATACGACCACACGACCACGTCAAGGCCGATGGCGGCCGCATCAAACTGTTGCCGCGACGGCCGGCGGTACGAATGATTCTTCCGGTCATCCACCAAGCAGTGGCAAGCACCCACCTCGATGAAGCCTGATCAGGCCTCCATGTCAGCACGAGTCACAAGGCTCGCCTAGCGCACAGCAGTATTCCTCCTGCAACCGAACAACTATCTTTCTATCAAGCTCTGGTGGCTTGTAGCAGGTGGCGGGCTCAAGCAGGCATGTGTCTTGGCACAGAACAGCGAGCCAAAAACCTGGATTTTTTTCAAGCTGTAGCGAGTGCTCTGTCGATCACGTCGTGATAATCTGGATGCCGGAAATGCTTTAGCAGAGGAAGCACCACTTCGGCCGTACAGCCAGATGCAATATTTGCGATGCATTAGCCGGACCAGAATTTCCACGATGGGGCAACTAGACATCCGGTCTCCGAGGCATACTGCTGTCTGACCGCTTACTAGCGATGTTACACGACAGCTACCGCATGAAAGCAGCTTCCAAAGGCAGTCAAGTCACGTCTTTTGCTGGACTTCACTGGCCGACAGCAGAGCTCTGGTCCAACGTGATCATCTGCGCATCCTCAATATTGACTTGTGGACTCATGCCTTGCAGACCTGCGCAAAGCATCACGGAGCACCACGGATCGGCAGAAAGCTGCGAGCTGAACCAACGTTCGCTGGCAGTATCGCTCGCGAGTCACCAAAGCATCTCACGCAGGCGTCCCGCGGAGTATCGAAGGTGACAGCACACCGTAGAACATTTGTCTTCAAGTCGTCAGACTGACCGCTTCTGATGAGAAAACGCTTGGTCCAATCTTCTCAACGCTATTGCGAGTAATGAATCGATATTCGTGCCGGTTCTGCAGACGCAGTCGCGATAGAGTCTCGACCTGCCGACACGGATACGCCTGCTCTTGCTGTGCGTTCCCCTCCATGTCTGGAAGTACAATGCCGTTCGAACCAATCAGATTGCAGTCTCACTGTACAGATGACGATACGGGCCACATCATTCAAGGATCACCTATAATCTCTTACCAGATTAGGATCATCTGCAGTCGACTTTAAAGTTACCCGGACGTCCTTTTATAGCAGCACTTGGCATCTGTGTCTGGAACTTTGCCTCGACTTCGCGCCTCGTTTTCTGCAGTGGCCCTCACGACACTGATCAATGCCACGCACTCCATAGCAGTGCGTTGCAACATGCGCATCGTTTTGCACGATCGGACGTCATTTATCGATACAATACAACTCATATCAGCGGTGTGCTGAGTGAAGGTTCGCTCTCGGTCTTGCTGATGCAATTAGGATTCAGGAACTATTGAAGGGCTGAGTCATGATCCTACAAAGCCGGCCGACCTCATGCCACATGGCTAGTGTTTCAATGGCACATGACACAGTCATGTGATTAATTACCTCGGTGAATGAAAACCC
>PNEN01001767.1:0-81139 GCA_002933655.1 Cercospora berteroae
ATCTATTTCCACCTGCGACCGCGTGGAGGTGTGCAATGGGACTTCGCAGGCGAGCAAAATATTAGTCTTCATATTGATTGATTCGGGTGCAAAAGAAGTCGCTTGATGTAGAAGAATAAGCAAGACGAGCGACTGATGAGCACCGCCGAAAGAACGTACAACGATACCGCTTATATATATCGACTCTCTCGTCGAGAAAAGCATCGAAGAGCTTGACACGCCGTGTCGAAGGGGCCGTCAGGTTGGTTACGTGCGAACGCAACTCCCTTGCATCCTGCTGAATATTGCTCTTGGAAAGGGAGCCGTTGCTCTGCGGAGTACTCTATGACGGTCCATCCATGATGATCTGCGCGTACGAAGATGCGAAAGCGCCGCGCACAGTCAGAGTATAAGCGGAAGCGTCGTCACTCTTGTAGTGTAAGGACTCGGAAGATGGTAGGAAGACTTCCCGCTGACGTCTCGACACTCGAGTGAGGACGAAAGTAATCACCTTCCGAATTGGGACTGCTAAATCGCCCCTGATGCTATGAGTTCCCAGCATCTCCACTGTGCAGACAGCAGACTGCGTTTTCGAGTTAGTCTCCCCTCGAGTGATGTGCGATGTCGCCTATGGTAAGATGCCGTTGAGCTTCAAACAATGGCCCGAGCAAACAAAATCAGCATACTGGTGTTATGAATGTTCAACACCCTTACGGGACACATGTGCCCTAAGTAGGCTGGAGTTCACAGCCGAAGAGGGGAATTACTGGTGCCATAGTCGTGGAGTGCGGCCCGCGCAGTAGAACTCTCCCTGGTCCTCGGTCTGTGGCTGCGTCGTTATCGTGGGACAGTCAGACCAAACCTAGGTATCTGGAATTTCGTTGCCTAGAAAGGGAAAGTTACGGTGCCCGTGTCAGGGATCACAGCCCATACGGTAAGAGTCTGCTGATCCTTGTTCTGTGTCTGCGCCGTTGCCACAGGACATTCAGGCGCATCGCTGTTCACCGGGAGTGCATTGCTGACAGCTGTTATGTTTGGCGTCCGTGATTGATCAATCGGTCGGTAATAAGCTCGAAGACTACCCAAAGCCCGGATACATGCTGTGTTGATGCCAGGCATAAAACGAGCGACAAGTCTCGAAACCTTGAGCGATTCGAATCGAATGGCGCTGGGCTTTGAATTAATTTTCATAAATTGGCATACCTTACGGACCCCTTTGACAGTCCATGATTCTCAGCTTCCATTGATCCAAGAATACATCGCTGCGTAAAGATCATCCATCGTCCATCATCGCTCGTCATCGTGATCATACTACCGGAAGTCTACAGCGGGAAAGAAACGCGCCCCACCATAGCCCTTAGCTATGATACTTTGCACGTCCACGTTACTTCGATTCGCCCAGAGTTTCAGCAGAATAAATCGCCCAGATACTGGAGGATCAAACTTGATCGCAACCTTGTACTTGCCCCTTCGAATGTGGAAGCGAGCCCGGGTGACATTTGGGTCATTCAGACCGTCGTCATAATATTCGGTGCCCTCCGCTGCTTCGTCTTCTGTCTGAGGCTGGTAATATGAAGGACCGTAGCCTGGCTCTGGACCTTGCTGAGATGCGTTGTCGCGCTCATCGAGCTCATCCTGCTGAGGAGATCCCGCCATATTTGTTCGTGCCATCATGGCATCCAGCCGGCGGAGATTCCACGAGTCGTTGCTACGCTCTTCTCTCGGTATGCCAGCCCAGCGAGCTCGATCACGATCCCAATTGTCTGCTTCGTAGCGACGCCGCATATGGCGTAGACGATGGAGCCGGAAGTCGAGCACTTCCTGTGATGAGCTCTCCTCAGGACCGGGCTCTTCGTCGCTAAGTAAAGTCACGGGCAGGCTGTCCTCAGTCATAGCGAAAGAGTCAGCATCTGCCCCGACAGACGGCAAGTCACAGTGCGTGTCTGGATCTTGCCGATCGAAGTTGTAGTAATCATCATCATGATCATTATTTGACTCGCCCGCAAGGTCGTGTGCAGCATCGGCACGATCAGCGTAACTGCGTTCTCGGTCGAGCGCAGCACTGATCTCGGGGTCACGAAGGGCATCAGACAAAGTTATGCGTTCAGACGCAGGCGCAACTCTAGGGCGCCGCCTTCGGTAGGGCGGAGTGTGTACACCGTTCAGTCTGGCGTGCTGTGGCGGATCCATGTACTTGCTGAGGTCTTTGCAAGTCATTGCTACATAGACAAGACCTTCACGAACACTGCAGATGGTCAGTAGGGTTTCAACAGCGAGGCAGGGAGAGGCAGTACGGGGCAGTGAAGCCATGCTCGGGCCCGCAAATGTGCAGCTTCTCCAAGCAGAAGGCCGTGTCGTCAGCATGCTGGAGCACGATACTGCTGCTGGGTCTGTCAGAGCAGTAGACACTTTTGTCGTGTCGCAGCAGATTGTCAGAGCCGAGATAGGTCTGAGGATGACGCGGATCTCGGTGCTCGCCTCCATCGCAGCTGATGATGTCGAGCTTCAGTTTGCCAGGCTCTACTTGGCCATAATGCCCATACTTGATGGGTTGTTTGGGAAGTACCGAGGCCTCCGAGTCCAGCCTCCTGCGCTTTGGCCTCCGCCTGCCAGCACTGTCCTCATTCCATGTGCCTCTATCATCTGAGCCGGGCGAGCGTTGACGGCGTCGCTGCATTGGGAAGCGCGGCGATCGTCCGAGCGGAGGGACAGGCGGGGGTGGGCGTGCTGGCGGAACTCCCAGGTCAGACATGTCACTGGGAGTCATGTCTGCGGTAGCTTGCAACGCGTGAAGGAGGCGGTTTCGGCGACTTCGTGGGGTGGACTCCGATGCGGGCGGGTCATCAAAGTGTCCCTTTGTACGTCCACATCAGTGACTCGTTCCCACGCAAGACGCGGCATGGTATGAGCAGGGTGGAGCATACCCGTATCGAGGCAAACGGTCTTGGGTCAGGCATCACGCAACGGCAGGCGGTGTTCGCTCTGGCGGCGTGGTTGGGGTGGGCGGAAGGCAGCAATGGCGGGAGGAATACGGCGGCAGCATGTGCGGGCGGAGTCTGGTGATGGGGTGATCAGAAGGCCTCGCTACTGAGGGCGGAATGAGTCGACGTTCACAAGATGCTGGACTGGCGTGTCAGACTGCCTGCCACAATGTCAGAGACGCCCGCTCACGCTTCGTGCCATGCGGCCTGCAGTGACGATGTCGCTCGGCGGCTCGGAACAGACCCTGACTGCACAGCGCGCCGAACCGGACCTCTAGCGGCACGGCCTCCTCCTCGATCTTGGCATGCACCTTTCACTCCGCGACATCAACACTTGTTCCGCCATCACTTGTCACCGCGTCTACTACAGCACTTTCCAGCACTTGCATCTCCATCCGCGCATTCAATTTGCTTCATTCTGAGAAGCACGCATCTATCGAAGGCTCAGGCAACCCACAAGCACTTCCGGCGCATCCTGGTTCTGGCCGTGCCACGCGATTCACAACTGGAGTCAGGCCGACGTCAAGTACCTGGGGCCACGAGGTAGTCAAGTGAGCGCCTGTGTTTGCCATGGCCACGATGGATGCGACCATGCCCGCAGCAGACACTCCACAAGCTACAACCAACGGCGTAAATGGGCACAATTTTGACACCACGACGACGAATGGAGATGCCGAAGGAACTGTCGCACCCGGCCTGAGCGCCGACGAAATGGCTCTGTACGATCGACAAATTCGACTCTGGGGCGCGAAAGCACAAGAGCAGATCAGAAGAGCGAAAGTCCTTTTGATCTCCCTTCGCGCCGTGGGCACAGAGATTGCAAAGAATCTCACTCTCGCGGGCATCCAGGAGCTCACTATCGTTGACAGCGACGAGGTAACGGAAGACGACCTTGGGTCTCAGTTTTTCCTACGAGAGGAGGACATCGGAAAGCCGGTGAGCATTCCTACGAGTCCAAATCGTCGTTGATACTGATATCTCGCAGCGCGCCGAAGCAGCCATTCCGAGGATACAAGAGCTCAACCCACGCGTGAAGGTGAGATCTGAAGGGAGCTTGCAAGACCTCCTGATGAAAGATCAGACCTACTATGCTCCATTCAGCTGTGTGATTGCCTGTGATCACGACATCATGACCCTCTCGACTATCAACACTGCTGCACGATTCGCGAGCCGACCCTTCTATGCCGCTGGCATTCACGGCTTCTACGGCTACATATTCGCGGATCTAGTGGGCCATGAGTTCGTGATCGAGCGCGAGAAGTCGAATGTGCCAACCACCATTAAAGCAGAGACCATGACACGGTCCGTGGTCAGCGTCACAAACCGGAAAGAGAACAACGGGAAAACCACCGAGATTGTCAAGAAGGCTGAAGTCTACTGCCCACTGATCCTGGCCAACTCGTCACCACTACCGATGGAAGTCATGAGCAATCGTAGGAAGCTCAAGGCCGTGTCGCCGCTTTTGCCTTGTCTGCGCGCACTCTTCGATTTTCAGCGCGAGCAGTCACAACTGCCAGACCTCAACAGGAAGGAACACATCATCAGATTCTCCGAGCTTGCCAAGCAAAAGACTGCTGAGCTACTGTTGCCTCCCGACACTCTCAATGGCGAGTTCTTGAAGAGCTTCATGCAGAATATGGGCTCTGAGATTACACCCACTGCTGCCTTTGTCGGCGGGCGCCTCAGTGAAGATGTCATCAACGTCCTGGGCAATCGTGAACAGCCAATCCAGAACTTCGCTCTGTTCGATGGCGACTCCCTCGATGGCAGAATCTACAGCCTGTACAGCATGCCACCAGAGCTCATGGCCTTTGACCCGATGATGCAACCTCTCGATGGCGGGATGGTTGGCATGACAGGCCAACTTGACGCCACACAGATCAATGGTGGCATGCAGAACAATGGTGGCATGCAGAACAGAGGGGATCTTTCGAACGTCATACCGCCTACAAATCCCAACAACAACATCGACATGCCGAATCCTGGCCAACCCAACTAGGAGTCTTCAGTTCCAGGAGTTCAATATCGCACCAGGCAACTCGGCGGACCATTGATGCCGCCGATGGCAGCGCAAGACTCTCGAGCAGAAACACTTTCAAGAGGGCCGTCTCAAGCTGTGGACCCTTTCGCTGCGCTATATCCCCGATTAAGGCGCCTTCAAGCTTCCCGCCCAGATGAGATCCTTGAGTTCAGGAACATAGGAGGAAGAGGCGTATATGGTTTCCGACCGTTCGACTAGCGATCGAACAGATAATGCGCAGTCATGCCTTCTACATTGGCTTCGCGACTCACTGAGACCCAGAAAATGAGTGCATGTCTTCACAGTCCAGAAAGACTACAACGCATCGAACGGCCAGTGCGCGACATTCGCGTAAGAAGCAGAACGGACCAAGAGAGAGGCAAAGGGAGCATGAACTCAAGATTGGCAAGAAGTAAAGCCACTACTACACCTGCGACTGCTGCGTCACAGGCATTCTACTCTTCAGTCCCGTCTTAGTCTCCGTATGCTCCGTACTAAGCTTCCGATGCGCAATAAAAACACAGACCAACAAACCTGTTCCAGAAAGCGCACAGTACATGATCCACATATGTCGAATACTCCAAGCATAAGCCGCTTCCACCACTTCCCTCTGCATCGTATCCTGAATCGTCTTGATACGTTCCACATTCGCCGCTGCTTTGCTGTCCGAGAATGCATCAATCAAAGTACCATCGAGCCCAGCTCGTTCCAGTTCCCCACTTCGTTTATTCATTCCATTTTGAAACACGACTCCGCCGAGAACAAGAGACATCGCCGTCGCGACATTCCGGATGAAACCAAAAGTCGCTGTCGCGGCTGCAGTATCGTCTTGAGGTGTGGTGCTTTGCACTGCAACAAGAGGAGCTTCGAAAAGACAACCTGATCCGAAGCCAACAATGACTTCGAAGCCGATGACTGTAGCCAGAGATGTAGTTTCTGTCAAACTACTGTAGAGTCCTGTCCCGATTGTAAGGAGCACAAGTCCCAACCAGATAATCTCTCGATAATGGCCTGTTTTGAGCATGATGAAACCATTGACGATTCCCATGACAGCTTCTGGGATCGCGTACGGTAAAATCAGAACTCCCGACCGCAGGGGACCAGCTTGTTTAACCGATTGAAAATAAAGCGGCATATAATAAGACGCAGCAATAAACACCGTTCCATGACAAAAACAAACCGCAAACGCCGCGCTCGTGGATCGATTCTTGAAAATTTCTAATGGCATCAGAGGGTATTTTGCGATTTTTTTCTCGGTGAAGAGGAAGAGAGCTGCCATTACGATGCCGAAAATTATGAGGCAGATTACGGTGGGGGAGGTCCAGGGAAAGACTACGCCGCCAAAGTCGAGGCCTAGGAGGAGGAGGAGGACTACACCGACGATGGAGATTGTGCCGAGCCAGTCGAAGGCTATGAGGCCGGAGGTGAGTTTTGTGCGGGGGTTGTGCACGTCGAGCCAGATAAGGAGCATGAAGAAGCTGCAGAAGCAGATGGGGAGGTTGAGCCAGAAGATCCTGCATCGAACGGAGTCAAAAAAAGTCAGTAAAAACGAAATCAAAGCTACGCAAGTTGGAGTTTGAGGGGTTTGCGACTCACCACCTCCAACTAACATACTGCGCCAAAGCCCCACCAACCAACGGCCCAATCCCCCCAGCCAACGCCCAAACAACATTCACCATTCCCAAAAACAACGTCCGCTGCCTCATACTAAAAAGATCCGAAATCGTAATATTCACCAACTGAATCAACCCTCCCGCCGCAGTGCCCTGCAACGCTCTCGCAGAAATTAACATTTCGACATTATGCGCTCTGGCCGCGATAATACTCGCGACGAAGAACCAAGCGACAGAAGATAAGAGAGCGGGTTTGCGGCCCCAGATGTCGCTGATTTTGGCCCAGATGGGGCCTGCGGCGGCGTCGGCGAGGAGGTAGGCGGAGCCGATCCAGAAGTAGCCGGAGGCGGATTGGAGGTCGGAGGAGATTGTGGGGATTGCGGTGGCGACGATTGTGTGGTCGAGGGCTGCGATGAAGAGGGCTAGGTAGAGGGCTAGGAGGATAAGGGCGAGGCGGAATTTTGTTCGGGGGGGATGGGTTTCTTGGGAGTCGAGGATGGTGAGGTTGTCGAGGGTTGGTGGTGTTGTTGTGAGATTTGGGGCGATGGACTCTTGTGCTTGTTGGTCTTGTGGTGGCAGTGGGCTGACGTTATGTGTGGCTTCTTTGGAGTCTGCCATCTTTGCGCTATCAAAAGTCCACGAATGTGGAAGTTTATACGAGTTAGGTAGAGAGGAAGGTATAAGGCAGAAAATGTACTTGACCGCTTGACGTATATTCACCCTCACTTTCGCTACGTGATTACGCGATCCGGTTAGCAGTGATGTGGCTCGCAGCCCCTCGCAGCTCCCGTCGGCCACAGCTGACGTGCCGCCGCTCGAGTTATTCGTAGGGCGCGTTCAGCTTGGCAGAGGATTGTATACCAGACGATACAACGATCAATACCACATTGAGTAGCGCAGCACGTGCTTCGCGAGCATTCGGCAATGTTGTGGAGCATGGAAGTGAATGGGCCAGGATGGAAGAGTGTGCCAAGTCTTTTTGGAAGCTCCCGTCGCCGCTGCCGCCGTTGGCAAAGAACCCTGAAAGAGAGTTGACAGCCGAAGTGAAGATACGTGGGTTTTTGCGGAAAGGATTCGTGCACTTGCGACTTCTTCTTCATCTTCGACCTTCTTCTCAACTTTCTTCCACGTCGCGCGACAACACTCTACCGCAAGCCGCGACTACCCACGGAACCACCCCCATCATGAATCCGCAAATGTGAGTGCGACAGATTGCGCGAACGCCATCGACACGTTGTGTGGGAAAAAGAGTCGCGAGACTGACAATGCTGCAACAGCACCAACCTCGTCATCATCCTCGTGATGATGCAGGCGAGCAAGAAGATCCCCTTCGAAGACCCTAATGTCCTCATGGGCGTGCGCGGTCTCTACGTCGTCAGCAACATCATAATCTTCGGCATCTACATGTACGTCAAGATGCAAATCGACAAGAAGAAGGGTAAGTTTCTCTCTCCATCAATCCCACAATCGTTATTTACGTATCTTCCAACACTTGCTGCTCGCCACAGACATGACAGTCCTCAAATACGTTGAACCCGCCCCCATGGGCAGCACCGAAGAACCCAAAGCCGTCACGACCACAATCCACGCCTACGACCAACAACAACTCAAAGGCCTCTTCAAATCCCAACTCATGGGTCTCGGCATGATGGCCGTGATGCACTTATACTTCAACTACACTAACCCGCTCCTCATCCAATCCATCATCCCGCTCAAAGGCGCTTTCGAAGGAAATTTGGTCAAAGTTCACATGTTGGGCTACTCGGCGAGCGGGGATTTGAAGAGGCCGTGGAAGGCTGCTGCGGGGATGATGGGCGCGTTGAATCAGGGTGCGGGGGAGATTAAGACGGATAAGAAGAGTATTGAGGCGGCGGAGAAGGCGGGTCGTGGGGGTGCTAAGGAGGAGTAAGAGAGGTACCTCGATCGAAGGATACGGAGTTGGAAGGCTGAAAGGCGATAACTGCGATTTGGTTGCGCGCTCTAAGATGGATGCGCTCGTGGCAGATACACGTCGTGTGTCGCGTGTCTGCGGAAGTGCCCATCAAATTGTCGTACCAATGCTGAGCACCTTGGACAGTCGCATCACGTAATAGGCAATCTGAAAGCGTGAAGTCAGCATTTTCTATCACTAACGTACGAGGTTTCGCATGCTGTTTCGATTGTTGGGGCGTGAAGACAAATTCAGATGAGCACATCATCGTGAGGCGAATCTAGGCTCTTGGCTGATGCGTCTCTCGAATCGTATCAAATTCCACGAAGACGATCAATACAAGAGCGCACTCGATCACAACTCGTGTCAAACCAGCTTTTGATTCAAATTTGATTTTCAATGTCTACGCTCTGCGCTACGGAGCGTCCTCATGTACCGTCGTTGCCAACCCCCGGCTTCAAGCCTACCAATCTATGGAGAAGAGCTGCAAGTGAATATGTGCGCGTGTGTGCTTTGCACCCATACTACCGAATGATCATGTTCTCGTTGCCTGGTCCCGTGCCGATGTACTTGACTCGCACGCCCACAAACTTCTCAATGAACTCAACGTATTTGCGAGCATTTTCAGGCAGTTTGTTCCAGTCCTTGATGCCGACGGTGTTGCTCTTCCAGCCTGGGAATGTCTGATACGTGATGTCAACCTTCTCCAGAACGCTGAGATCTGTAGGGAAGGAGTTGAGCTTGCGGCCGTTGTGGTGGTATTCTGTGGCCACTTTGAGCTCGTCGAAATCGTCCAGGATGTCGAGCTTGGTCAAGTTGATGGAATCGTATCGGTTCACGCTGTGAGACAATTTGACGACGACAAGATCGAGCCACCCACAGCGTCTCTTGCGACCAGTGGTGACGCCGTACTCTTTTCCAATGTCGACGAGCTTGTCACCGATTTCATTTTGCAGCTCTGTAGGAAACGGTCCTGATCCGACGCGAGTGGTGTAAGCCTTCACTACTCCAATGATCTCGTCAATCTTGCGAGGGCTCAGTTGAAGACCAGTCATGACGCCACCGAGACCGGTGTTGGAAGATGTGACATATGGGTATGTGCCGTTGTCGAGATCCAGTAACGCCGCCTGGCTGCCCTCCACCAGTATCTTGACGTTGCCTTCGACCGCAGAGTCGATAAGCGGTATTTGATCGACGACGTACGACTTCAGCTGTTCGCGATACTTGTCGAAGCGAGCAATTTCCTCTTCCGGGTCATACTGTAGGAGATCGCCGTAACGCTTCTTGTAGCCGTTGTACAGATGCTTCACCTTGGAGTCGAATATCTCTTTGGTGAAAACATCAGCCATGCGGACACCGGTGCGAGACGCCTTGGTGGAGTATGTTGGCCCAATGCCTTTTCCTGTTGTGCCAATGTTCGCCTTGCCGAGTTCAACCTCCTCCAGACCATCGACCTTGGTGTGCAAGTCGAGATCGACGTGACATCTGTCGCTGACGAGGATGCGATCTTTGGTGTTAATTCCTTCTTTTTCCAATTGCTTGATCTCCTTGAAAAAGTTTGGCACATGAACCACACAACCAGTTCCGACCAGGTTGACACAGCCGTCGGTGAGAACGCCAGAAGCTACCACATTGTCAGCACCGAGTCGCAGATGCAGGAAGAGCAGACCTACGCAAGATGTGCACATCAAACTTCTTTCCATTCTTCACAATGGTGTGTCCCGCATTGTGACCACCTTGGGCCCTGCAGCACAGCTGCACGCCGTTTTGTGCAATGACATCGACAATCTTGCCCTTGCCTTCGTCACCCCACTGCGCGCCGAGGATGATGGTTGCCATGTTGGTGACCGGAGAGGTTCCGCCCTAGAGTTATCGCGTGAGTCGCCATTTTTTAGGAGTAGGAAAGATTGAGAGTGACTCGCGAATTAAAAACAACGCTGCGTTCGGTCGGCGTCGGCAAGCCCCGCATGACGCACCCAATGGTTCGGCTGAGTCATGAGAACGTCTGTTCCTGTCTTCTCCGAGTTGCATGCAGACTTGAAGCCTGTTTTCCGCACCTTGAGAGAGGAGATGTACGTCTTCAAGTGCGCTGTCCCACTCGCTCATTGTATTTGGTAGGAAAAGTGGTGAGTCGAGCGCAAAAGCGAATCGCTCTTGGCGTCAGGTCCTTAGGCCAGCACGAGCAAGAAGACCGGCGAGGTTGCACAGAGTGGGCTGTGCTTTCCACGACGACGCGTCCTGCTGTGGCGAATGCGCTGAACAAGTTGCAAGTGGCAGCCTGACCGATGAGCGCACCCGACAAGGACAAACACTTCGCGGCAAACCACCGCATTATGCTCCATCCCACCTCGGACCATCGCACCTCGCGGGACCCCTATCGCTAACATGGCCACGATCCGCTGTCCATTCTGCAACTCCATCGACGGCGACGAGTACTCGATCCAGCTCCATATCGAAGAGTACCACACAGAAGACTCGCCATTTGCTGTGCAGGATGGAGGACCATATCCTTCCGCAAACACCGCAAATGCCAGCGAGTCAATGCCGGGCGACACGTGGACGAAATGCACGCGGCGTGGGTGTGGAGAGTATGTGCTCTTGTCCGCGATAGACGAGCATCTGGATTTCCACGCAGCAGCGGAGTTGTCCGACAAGGAGAGTCGCGAAGAGCTTGCACCGCCGCTTCCACCTCGTCGAAGTGTCAGTCCAGTACCCAGTCCGACTCGGCCACAGAAACTCGCGGATCGTTCAACCTCTGAAACGCCGTCCTCGCCCCGGCCTGAGAAGCGGCGCTCGAAAGACAAAGAGGACAGGCACTCCAGTAGCAGTGCTCGCTCTGATCGATTGAGAGAAGCACGGAGGTCGACCAGCAACACTCTCTTGAGCTACTTCTCAGGGTCCTCCTCGTTGCTCACTCGCTCCAATCTGCGTGCGATCCAAGTCCCGCGAAATCCTGGCAGGCTCGGGAAGCGGGAGCTTGGTCCTTATGCGTTCGAGGAGAGCATGCCCTCCAACGTTCGCAAAGCCCTCATCTACGGCCCAGAGCCTCAGACTGTACAGCGAATTGGCAGCAATGGCGCTCTTTATCGGCATCGCGTGGTCCCGAACGAAACCGAAGGTCTTCCACGTGCTATCGCAGATCTTTGTGCGCTTGATAAAGACACTGTTGCAACCTACCTCTGTCACCCGAGTACCCGGCACATCCACAAGATCGAGTGCGAGGGCAATTTCTGCGGCTTCTGGAGCTCCCAGGTGCTTCTGACATACGTGCAACATATGGATCGCGAAGGCCCGCAAGGGATGCCGCATGTGATTGAAATGCAAGAAGTCATCGAACGCGCTTGGGAGAACGGCATTTGTACCTACGGCAAAGTCCAAACCGGTGGCGTACAGAACACCCGAAAGTGGATCGGTACCACTGAAGCTTTGGCCTTCTTCACCCAGATCGGCGTCAAGGTCGATGCTCTCACTTTCTCTAACGGAGGGAATGATGACGGCAAAACTGCAGCGGCAGACCTGCTTGACTACGTCGAGGCGTTCTATATGAGCGGAATTGATGGTGCTCGAGTGCATGACACATCGTACGTTACACAGCTTCCTCCCATCTATTTCCAACGATTCGGTCACTCCATGACGATCGTAGGTTTGGAACGACAGCGGAACGGTTCTCGCAACCTTTTGGTCTTCGACTCCTCTTTTAAGACTTCAAAACCGATGCGCCAGCTCGCCGATGGTCGTCGCGCCCATGCGACTGTCTCGGACTTATTGAAGCCCTACAGGAGATCAGACCAGTCTCTAGAGAAGTGGAACGAGTTCGAGCTTTTGATGTGAGTTGTCTATTCTCTTGCTCCTATGCCTTGTACTAATCCTGCTCTAGTCCTCAATCGCTGTCAGTCCGCTTGTCGTAAATCGACGCCCGATGGAGATCGCTCAGCACAAGTCCTGCATCTACAGCATCGGCTATGCATCAATAACGTTCCCCGAACGACCTTATTACTGCAGTTCCCATCAAGAAAGATAGGCCCGAAATAGGATTCCATCGTTCTATCATCCTTCGGTCGCCAGAACTCAACGGCATGCTAAACATGACTGCAAAGGCACGATACTGAAGCTGATAGGACAAATTCGATCGTTCAGCCCTTCACGTGAACTCCTCCACAGCCACAATGCAGCACGATTATGCACGCGAACAATCCAGAAGACCGATCGAATGCGCGGCATGCATCAACGGACCGATTGCCATCCTGGTCGTACTCTCTTATGCACTGCAATCCATGCCATAACCCGACATTGCGCCCGTCTTTCTACATCAGGTCAGTCATGCCAAGGACGCCCAGTTGTTTGAGCTTTACCTCCGAGCTTGGCACCGATGATAACCCAGCTCAGTTGCTCTGAGAAGGGTCGGAGAAGACTTCGTGAGCTGCCACTGACAATCCAGCAACAGGCGTTCATGTAAAGTAACGGAATGGCATCTCATTGCAGTATTGCGCATCTTTAGCAAGAAACAGTGAAGATACATAAGCCTATGCTCACGAAGCCATCAGATCAAGAGATGAGAGATCATGCTTGGCAGTGCTCATCCAAGACTTTCATCAAGACCAACAGGTTAGGTTTCACCGGTGGTCACCATATCATTAGATGCCGAAGCGCCAGCGCAGCCCAAAGCATGAAGGTACGGCCACTAATGCAAATTCGGCAACAGACAGCCCTACAGCTGGGGCAAGCGTGGAGCTGTGCGGAGCGTTGACAAGGTTGGTAGGCGTGATTCTGGGGATCGACCATGAGGTTGGCATGGATTCGGCTTGCACCGGGGCATCGCCCATCGTGCAATGGACTGTTGCGTGGTCTCATGTAGTGCTCACACAAGTGGTAGGTTCCGGTTCTGATGAGCGATATAAATCTGCGACGTCTCTGTCTCTTGTTTTTTGGATTTTTTCCTTTTCTTCTGGTCAGATTTTTGAGAGCTGTTGGTTTATATCGAGACTCAACTACAGGATGGGTCTTGCGATCAAGAAGCCGGCCGACGTGCCTGGCAAGACATGGCCTGCTATCGTCATTGGCCTGTTTGTGGCCTTTGGTGGTGTCCTCTTTGGATATGATGTATGCGCTATTCCATTCTACATGATCCCCAAAGTACCGCAATGAAGACTGACTACGATATAGACCGGCACCATCTCCGGCATCCTCGCCATGCCCTACTTCATCGAATCCTTCCGCACCGGCGACAACACACGCATCACCGCCAGCGAAGACTCCCTCATCGTCTCCATCCTCTCCGCCGGAACTTTCTTCGGAGCCCTCACCGCCGCCCCCGTCTCCGACCGTCTCGGCCGTCGCTGGGGATTAATTTTCTCTTGCGGAATCGTGTTTAATCTCGGAGTTGTATTGCAAACTGCGGCTACGGCGCAGCCTTTGCTCATTGCTGGAAGGTTTTTTGCTGGGTATGGGGTTGGTTTGCTTTCTGCTATGGTTCCGCTTTATCAGAGTGAGACTGCGCCGAAGTGGATTCGGGGCACGATTGTGGGGGCTTATCAGTGGGCTATTACTGTTGTGAGTATATACGAGTGTGGTATTGGGCTGGAGGTGTGTGGCTTTGCTGATGCATTTTGTGTGTTTAGGGGCTGTTTTTGGCTGCTATTGTGAACTACGCCACCAAAAACCGCGACGATTCTGGGAGTTATCGAATCCCCATCGCGGTTCAATTCGCCTGGTCGATTATTGTCTGCGTTGGCATGTTCATTTTGCCAGAAACTCCTCGATTTTTGATCAAACAGGATAAATCCGAAGCTGCTGCTGCCTCTCTCGCGAAGATTCGTCGTTTGCCTGCGGATCATCCTGCTGTTATTGAAGAGTTATCGGAGATTCAAGCGAACCATAATTATGAGTTGAGCTTGGGCAAGAGTTCGTATTTGGATATTGTCAAGGGTACGATTGGCAAGCGACTTGCGACTGGTTGTGCTTTGCAGGCTTTGCAGCAGCTTACTGGTGTTAACTTTATCGTAAGTTATGAATTACTTCCTGCTCCGCATGGACATCTAACTGACTATTTGCCAGTTCTACTACGGAACGCAATACTTCGAAAACGCCGGATTCGAGGCTGGTGGCTTTACCATTCAAGTCATTACTAATGTCGTCAATGTCGTTTCTACCATTCCAGGTCTCTACCTCGTCGAAAAGATGGGTCGAAGAGGTCTTCTGCTTATGGGCGCTATTGGCATGTGTATCTGCCAATTCATCGTCGCTATCACGGGAACCGCGGCCCCGGAGGACAACTTATCTGCTCAGCGTGCCGCTGTGGCTTTCGTTTGCATTTATATCTTCTTCTTCGCTTCCTCGTGGGGTCCTGTGGCTTGGGTCGTTACTGGAGAGTTGTTTCCGTTGAAGGTTCGAGCGAAGTGCTTGTCGCTTACGACGGCTAGTGAGTATTTCCTTTGCCTTTCGAGATACTTGGATTTCGAATGCCGCAGCTTTTCAGCAAAGACACCTGCTAACATGTTACAACCAGGCAACTGGCTCCTCAACTGGGCAATCGCCTACTCCACCCCCTACCTCGTCAACGACGGCCCGGGAAACGCAAACCTCCAATCCAAAGTCTTTTTCATTTGGGGTTCTTTCTGTTTCGTTTGCATTAGTTTCGTTTGGTTTTGTATTTACGAAACTAAAGGACTATCGCTTGAGGAAGTTGATGAACTTTATGCACGGGTTTCGAAGGCTTGGGAGAGCAAGACGTTTGTGCCGGAGATTAAGTTTACTGAGGTGCAGAAGGATGGTGGGAGGAATTTGAGTCTTGTGGAGGCGGCGGAGAGGAGGAAGAGTGAGACAAGGGTTGTGGAGGAGAAGGGGGTGGCGTGAGGGAAGCGCGTTTTGTTTCACGAGCACATGGAGGATCTGAGTGTTCTGATGAAATGGCCGAATACGAAGGCAGTCAACGTCAAGTCGAAAGTCGATAGTGCAGCAACTCGACTTCCACTAATAGACCCATCACTGTCGAGGTGTTTCGCACGAGACTGTGAATCAACTCAGTCGTCTTGGACGTTATTTTATCATGATTCAGGCCTCGAGGCTTTGCTTCTACTGCAATCGTACATTCATTCCTCGAAACGCCATCGCTCAAAATACATGACAATCAACCAAAGACCTCCATGAGAAAGTCGTATCTTATCTTCAATCCCATGTCACGCGCCTTTGCCGTAAGTTCATGACATCGGTCAGACAGAATCTCACCAACGACAGGTGCTCCGCAGTACTGTGAATCAAGTTAGCAACCAGAAACCCATATCGAAACCGTGAATCGAAACAACTCACAAAAACCCCAACCTTCTTCTCCCTCACCCCATCATCCACCAAATCCTGAAAATGCTTACCCAGAATCTTATCGAAATCCGGTCTTCCAAAATGACTCCTCTGCTTCAAACCCGTCAACGCCGAATATGGCGCTGGTTCCGTTCGATAGCCATCGAGAATATATCGAAAGATGTGAACGGAAATGTCTTTGCGTTTGGCGGTGATGTGGGTGTTGATGTTGAGGTCGAGTTTGTTTTGTTGGGCGAGGGGGCCGGCGCCGATTATGGCGCGGTTGAGAAGGTCGGAGAACCAGAGGAGGTTGTTCTTTTCGCGGACGGTCCAGTGGAAGTCGACGCGGCGGTCGGGGTTGATGCAGCGAGGTGGAGGGCCGGTGGGGTTGGGGTTTATGGATGAGGGTTCGGTGGTGAGGGGAGCGTCGTCGTCGCTGCGTTCTTTCACGGGTGTTGAGGCTGGGGATGAGCGGCGAGAGCGTGAGGCGTGACGGGAGCTGGTGCGTGATCGGACGCCTCGCGATCGTGACCGGGACATTGATGTTGAGCTACGTCGTGATTCCCAAGGGTCGCGGCGTTCTTTGAAGCTTTCTTCGAGATCTGTTAGGATTGCAGAGAATGGAGTGATGCCGATGCCACCTCCAACGATGATGGAGTAGTCGTAGTCATAGAATCGCTGTGCTGGAGCACCAAATGGACCATCGAGCCCGACCTTGATTCTCGACTGCTTGAGACCGAGGTCACGGAGTCCTTCTGTCCAGTCACCTTCGACTTTGATGTGCACTTGCATCTCATCGCCACGGCATGCTGAGATCGTGAACGGGTGCCATTGGAACAAGGCGAGCTGTGGTACCTGCAACAAGATGTACTGTCCAGCATTGTACGAAGTCCAGTCGGATCCGTCTTTCGTTTTGATCGAGATGCAGACCGTCTCGTCATCGAGGACCTTGACTCTTGCTGGCATGCTCAAGAAACCACGAATGAATCGTCGTAGTCGCTCAAAGATGACGAGAAGCGCAGGGAACGCCAGGAAGTATCCCAGCATTGGAGCTTGCAATAATGCAGCTGTGCCGTGAGCTGCGAGTAGCCCGAACATGGGAAACATGAGCAAATGTCCCAGCTGGAAGATTTCGTAGTTCCAGTTCCGAATCATTGGCAGACTCATCAAGCTGATAGTCCAGAAGAGGCCAAGGCTTACTATACCCGACCATCCAGGTAGAGTGCGCACAAAGTCAACATATCGTTTTGGCGTTGCTTCAGGTCCTAGAATCGCTGCCAGGTTGTCCTGTTGCGCTGGCCGAGATCCATAGAGGAAAGTACCAGTAAGATGACCAATGGCATGCAGCGTCGCGAAAAAGAGACCTGCAATACTCATGATGATGTGGAACGTCTGACTCAAATCCCAATTGATAACTTTTGAGATCCAGAAACTGCGACGCAAGAATGTAGACAAATGTCTGCTCATGCTCAGCAGCATGAAGACGAATGTCGGATAGAGCACACCAGCATTCGCTTTGGCCATGATAACGCCCCATCCGAGTGCCTGTCGTGCGGGTTGGTTCTGGATGTAGATGACCATTTGCCAAACGCCGAACACGATCATGCAGGCGACCACGAACGCAACGAAGAGGATGTTGGGGCCATGTACTGCCCAGTACGCACGCAGACGTCGTCGAAATGGCAGCTTCTTTTCCTCTTGCTTTGCCTCTTTGTCGGTCTCTTGTGAGTCGCTCTGTTTCTGACTCGGTACTTCCCACGTCTTGACATGTCGGATGAACTCTTCTTTGCTCAGCTTTGCGCCGCAGTGTGGCATCAGATGGCATAGGAAAGCATGCAATCCATCTCCCTCGTCTCCGACGCGCTTCTCCGCGTCTCTTCGTGCTGGGTGTAGAATGTGATGTTTTTGTAGCTTCGGTGCTAACTCTTCATGCACTTCGTGCAACTTCCTCTCCAACTCGGCAAAATTGACGTGACCATCATTGTTGACGTCTAAAGCCTTGAAGAATTCCTCGATTTCCTGGTCTGTCAGTGGGCGATAGTCCTTTGAGATGACGGGTGCTAGCTCCTCCATCGCAAGGAGCGTCAAATGGAAATTCAATAGGTCCCTACCGTTCAGCCGTGCGTGGCATGCAGTCACCACTTATATACGTATCGCCAAAGTCAGTTGCTCCTCGGGGCGATGAAAGACGCCATTGGGAGCCAAGCATTGTTGCTTCTTGGTGCTACACGTAAAGCAAGAGATGTGATTCGACCCCAGCAGCGCTGCCACGTGCGAGTGAGATGTCGAGGGCGGATAAGGTTCAAAAACAAGTAGTGACGAGAATCAGGCTTGGAATATGACGATTGCCAAGATAGAGTGGATGAAGTCTAGGCGCGGTATTGCCTGACGAGTGCCTCAGCATGCTCAGCCTTGCGTGTTCACTGTCTTGACGGTCTTGGGTGTGGTGCATGTTAAGAAGTCTGTGTTATCGTAACGCGTACTTCCTAGTCGCGGCAAGGGCTGATATCCGTGTCCAGTGCCCAACATGCCCTGGCGAAGGGCATGAATAGAGCACATGGACCTGATATTGGCCTGTAGCTTTGTACATTCTGAATCTAGCCTGGAGTATCTGCATGTCGTGCAGGCGTCGTTAAAATCGTGTCTCATCATTCATCAAATTTCATGCTCATTCAAATGCAGTTCAGATGTCGGGTCGAGCGAGGGATGCAAATGCAAATCACGTATGCTCCGGACGATGGTCGCTGATTCGTTCCTTGTCGTCGTGTCCATCATTGTCTTTCGTAGGCTCTCTGCGAAGGTGTCTGTAACAGCGCCAGTTATTTCCACTTCACGTACTCCGCGTAGCTCGCCAAATGGCTCTAGCATCTCTTCCAGATCTTCGTTGACTCTGATGCCGCCTTCGCGCTTTCGTACGATCTCGCTCTTGATTTGGTCGAGAACAGCGTTGCCATTGGAGACGCGAATGTGCACTTTTGCCAGTCGACGATCCCGTTTCGAGCGAATGTCGGACCAGCCGTCATCGTCCTCGTCCGCGACTTCCGGCATGGCAAGAGGAGCTGGTCGCAGCACATTCACAAGACGCTGAACCTGCTTTCGCAGGCCATGCGTCAAGCCCTTTCCGCTTACATTGAATTTGATCATGCCGGTGTAGCTATCAACGTGGTCCACATTCACGACCACGCGCTTGACGAGAGCCATGTATTTCGCAGAGAGTAGTTCGAGGAAATTGTACTTCCTCTGTGGCGCCATCCCAGACAGGAGCAGCCAGTTGAAGCGGAACGAAATGCCCAGGTACGTCACAAAGAGCAGGAATGTGCTACTGCCATACAGCAGCTCGGCGCACTCATCATGCATCTGCCGACACACGGAGAGCAGGCGGATGTTCCCTCTCTGCCACACGATATGCGCCGCTCTTGAAAAGCCTGGCTCGCTTTGCGGGACGATCATGCCACGAGCGCTGCGCTTCTTGACGGCGGAGAAGTTGCGTGCATGTTGCGCCAACGGGTTGGGCTTGGTGTGCTCGATCGTGCGCGGGAGAAGATAGCTGTATATCTCTTGCCGGATCTCTAGGGGCAAGCGCAGGAAGGGAAACCTGCTCGCCTTGAGCGGACTGCGCGAGCGCTGCTCGAGTTCGTCGAAGCTCTCATGGCGGAAGAGCAGAGGCGAGCGGGTGTGGATGGTTTTGGCGACGGTGGTGGGCGCAGAGTGCGGCGAGATGTAGTAGTCTCTGCAATTGAAATGGCCTTGATCCATGCCCGATCGGTATGACCGGAGGCGGTGGAGCAAACAGGCGGGCGGGCCAGAGTTGGGTGGAGGGCGAGAGTTCCAGGGAGCTTCCCTCGTGGCACCGCGCTAGCGACAGCCTCCTTGTTATTGATAGATACATGACCACCATCTCGCATCTTCCTCCTCTCCTTCTACACACTACACAATGAGCACATCCATCATGAGCGCCCATCATGGGCCGGCGTCGCCATCCGAGTGTGTCATCTATGGATCTCAGTCCGACCTTGATAGCCCCATCGCGATTGGGGTGTTTGTCTCCTAATTTATATCTACACTACTGGACGTACCCTCACGAGGCCGTCTGGTAGCCGATCGCCGTCAAACACGATCAACAGATCCATACATAACACAAGAAGCAGCCTGCATATCGGACACTGGAGTTGGTCCACGCCAAACCGATTGGTTATTGTCGACGACCGCAACCATGCACTTCGATCATCTCCCAAGCGAGCTGCTGACGCAGATCTTTCTGTCTCTCCCAAGCATCTCATCTGCCATCGCACTATCCTCCGCCAATAGTCGCTTCTACGACACCTACCACTTATCGAAGAAGCTCGACATCCTACGATCTGCCGCCGAATCCGAATTTGGACCTATTCAAGACGTTGTCCAGGTTCTGACTCAGAACCACTCACAACCTGCACACATCCAGCGCGATGTCCCTATCTCGGACGCGTTCCTTCGTCAGATTGTCAAAGCGGGACGGATCGCACAGCGCTATGAAGAGATCTACACATTCAAGAAGTGGAAAACGGACTATGCCAACCGTCGGCTGTTGAGCAACTCAGAACGCTACAAATTGAGACGTGCCATCTACCGTCTGTGGTTGTACGACAAAGCCTTTCACAATGCGGCCCACGTACGTACGTGCCGTACTTTGCCGGGCACGGTTTTCAATCGCACTGCGCTTTTGCACAACTGGACAAACACCGAGCTCGCAGAAATGATGGATGTTCACAACATTCTCAAGGACATGGTCGCAAACAACATCTGTCCCTCAAACGGCAAGATCAGACAAAAGTTCTCGAAGCGTTTTCCCGACAGCAATCAACAGCTGCTCTTCAACATCCACCTGAACTACCCTCCCGCGCCATCATCATTCGTGCCAGATGGGTGGTACCACAACTCAGCAACAGGATCTTCTCGCCACCAATCACGACTTTTCCCATCACGATTCCACGAACCTGGTGCAGAGGGATGGGGAGATGAAATCTCGCATTACTATATTGTGGAAGACATGATGAAGCTGGACCCAGAGCAGCTGTTGTACTTGCGGGATAATTGCCCTCTCAAGGCACAGGTTGAGATGCATGTCCGAGGTCTGGGAGACTGGTTCGTCAATAATGGAGAGACCTTCTCCGAAACTGTTGCACATGTGATGACGCAAAGAGGGGAAAACGTGGAGGAATGGAAGATGCGCATTGAAGACGGAGAGGCTGGCATTGCTGTTTCCGAAGAATAGGAAGCGTCTAACATTATCACTATTCTGCGCATCTTATCAAGTGCTAGCCTGTGACCTGCCTTATCTGCACTATCAATGTTTCTTATAAGTTACACAATTTGGGAATGAAGGGCATGACGAAATTCTGTCGATGTTCCCACCCATTGCACATTCGTGCCTCATCTTTGATGCCAAGACCGTGCATGGAGTCGGAGCTCAAGTCGAGCTTACACATCAACACGAACAACAACAACTTCGTGTCAGTTCTGCATCAAATTACCTTCATTCCACAGCCTTGCCAACTTGAGCCTGCACCATGGATCCCAACACAGTAGATCCCGCCAAGCTCTTCAGCGTCGCCGGCATGGTCGTCGTAATCACCAGCGGAGGAGTACGCTCCCTCATCACGATCCTATCGCATCAATAAACAGCATGCTAAAACCGAAAATCACAGACCGGAATCGGCCGCATGATGACCAAAGCTTTCGCAAAGAACGGAGCAGCAAAAGTCTACATCATCGGCCGACGGAAAGAGAAAAACTCGAAGAAGCTGCACGCGAAGGCGGCGTCAATGGGAATGTGATTCCGATCGTCGGCGATGTAGGATCAAAAGAAAGTCTCTCGAGAGTCGCCGAGCAAATCAAGAACGAGACAGGTTTCGTGAATCTTTTGATATGTAACAGTGGAGTATATTCTCCTCCTGTTGCGAAGCCAGGAGATGTGAGTGTGGAAGAATTTGCGAGGTTGGGTCTTGAGCAGGGGATGGAGCAATGGAATGGTATGTTCAGCAGAAACTCCGCTTCAAGTCAAACGACTACTCGATAAGGAAGTCCAAGAAATATTATCAACTTTTGCTGACAAAGCGATTCTAGATTGCTTCGCAATTAACACAACAGCCGTAGCCTTCACATCCTTCACCTTCCTCCCCCTGCTCTCCGCCGGAAACCAAAAACTCAACACCCCAGGCCCTAAATCCCAAATCCTCGTAACAAGCAGTATAGCAGGCTACCTCCGCAACCCCAACGCCATAGGCGCTTACCCACTTTCCAAAGCCGCCACAACACATCTCGTCAAAGGGTTGTCTGGTGCTTTTGTACCTTACAGCATCCGAGTAAATGCTCTAGCGCCGGGTTTGTTTCCTTCGGATCTTGCGGCGGGGATTATTGCTGGAGCGGGAGATCCCAAGGGACAAGATCCTTCGGTTGAAGGGGCTTATGATAGGAATTTCATTCCGGCGGAGAGGTTGGGGAGTGCGGCGGATATGGCGGGGACGGTGTTGTATCTTGCTTCGGCTGCGGGGGCGTATGTTAATGGGAATGTGTTGGTTGTGGATGGGGGGAGGATTTCGCAGATTCCGGGGACGTATTGAGGATCTAGTTCGATGAGGATGGGGAATGAATAATGCAGCTACCGGCAGGGGCATTGAAGAACACGTTTGTCTGATCGAGAGATAGACACTAGATGACCTAAAAGACGCGGGATTAGAGACGAAGTCAATTACGACATGGTCATGTTTGGAGAAGATGGATGAGCATTCTCATTCATCTCAACGATTCGAGTATCTTGTTGTTTTCAATGAATATGTTTGCTGTGTACTTGCCATTTGAACACCCCTGACAGCAGTATCACCTGCGAGCTCATCAACACCTGTAAGCTCTGTGGTCCTGTGATGCCCGAAATGCTTTCCGAAAACACTTGCAGAGCCTGGCAAGGCCACGGCCCGATTCGTGCATTTCATTTCCTCAGCAACTCAACGAAACAATGACACAAGCACCATTTGACTGTCAATCACAACTTCGCCTGCTCAACACGAAATCCTTGCCAATCTTTAATCGCCTCGCGACAAGCGTCATGCCACATCGGAACACCTCCAAGGTAGAGCAGATATTCTCGTTTCTTGCCCCGGCACGTTTGCGCCCATGTACCTACCAGCAAGTCAGTCTCAGACCCAGCAAAGGAACGAAGTGCGTAAAGTGGCAAGGAAGTACTTACCAAGAATTCGTATGAGTAGTAAGCGTCCCCTCAGCAAGCTGCAAAACCTGATCTCGCCACGCTTCGGCTTTCTCCGGCTTTGCATCGATTGTCGAGAGATTCTCTGTTCGCATTCGCTCGAGAACGTCCCGGACCCACTCGCATTCGAGTTTGAGGAAAGGTGGGCCATTTGTTAGAGATGTGGGAGCTGGGAAGAAGGATATTGTCAGCGATTGTCGATCTCTTTTGGTGGCAAGGGACATGGTTTACCTTGTGGTCCATAAAGCATGAACATATTCGGGAAGCCTTCGACTGTTAAGCCGAGGAAAGTCGTTACGCCGTCACGCCTGCAATGGAAAATCTGTCAGTAGATGCGGGGAATGTGACAAGGAAGAGGAGGAACTTACCATTTCTCGTGCAAGAACTCTCCATTCGCGCCTTTGATATTCATAGTCATCAGCCCACCCGTCACAGCATCGTACCCTGTACAAATCGCCACAATATCAAAGTCTTCAGACTTCCCATCTGCAGTCTCAATTCCGGTCTTCGTAAATCGTTGAATTGGTGAATTTGTGATATCAACATTATCCCGATCGCTCATCTCGTAATAGTCTGGCTCCAGACTCGGCCGTTTAGTCAAAATATAATATGGAGGATCCAGTGGAGCCAGCAGATCACGTTTTTGAGGATTCTTGATTCGCGGTCGTGTCTTTTCTGCCCAGAAATCGTATGCTGCTCGGTTTGCGGCTTCGTCTGTTAATGTGTCGGCAAGGCCGCCGATGGACCAGTTGAAGCCTCCTCGCTCCCACATTTCTTCGAATAGTTCGCGGCGCTGGGATTCGCTGATGTCGAATGTTTTGATTCCGGTGTTTGTTGTGGGAAGGCCAGCTGGGGTCGAGCGGCAAGCTGTGAGGACGTGTTGGAAGATTGGTTTGTATGCGTAGAGTTCTTCTCGCGAGATCTGGCGTTGGCGCATGGGTAGTGCGATGTTGGGTGTGCGAATGAAATGCGTGACCTTGGATGATACCTTGGCTGATTCTTGGACTATTTGGACGCCAGTTGAGCCGGCTCCAATGATGGCGATGCGTTCATTGCGCAGATCGACGCCATCTGGCCAGAGGGAAGAGTGGTGGATCGTTCCTTGATAGCTATCGAAGCCTTCCCAAGGTGGAATGTGTTGCTTGAACGAGGTGCCGGTTCCGCAGATAAGATATTTTGCCACATAGCTGTTGCCATTCTGTGCGACCACTTCCCATCGAGGTCCACTCTCATTCTGAGTATATGTTGCGCTGACAATTCTCACACCGAGCTGGACATCCTTATGGAGATCCCAGACTTTGGCAACATGTTCAAAATATGCCGAAATCTCGACTTGACCAGGGTAACGCTCTGTCCAGTTCCATGTCGACCAGACAGCCGGGTCGGAGTAACCATAATATGGCATTTCCACATCGACTCGGGCTCCAGGATACTTGTTCCATGCCCACACGCCTCCGATGCTAGAGGCAGCATCGACGATTCTGGTCGAGAAACCTGCATCACGCAGAAGCTTGAGTTGGTAACATCCTCCGAATCCTGCGCCGATGATGAGGCTGTCGAGCTCAGTAGGAGGCGACATGGTGACAAAGCTGAATTTGCTACAGGTTGTTGAGTAATGTGTTCAAGCCAATAGCAGGGCGATATTCAACCTATAACAGTACACTTCACCTGCTGCTATACAGCATCACGCGCCTCTCGAGTCGTCTTCGTCGGAAGTGCGGTCCCGCCATGTTACTGGTCCGGAAATGTGACGGAAAAGACCGACCTTTGGGCTACGGACAGCTCGTTCGACTTTGCACACATCATAGATATGCATACAGAGCGCTTGCTGTTCGATGTTATACAGCTTTCTTTCATTCTGTTGTTCTGATACCAAAACCATATCTCATTCTCATTCATCAATCTCTTTCTTCTCCACGTCTGCCACCTTTTGTTGTTTCGCTCCAAGTCGTCGAATAACATCATGCGAAAGTCTGTCGTCGATATTCGTGGTGAAGAACGATGCAACAACCGCGAGAAGGCCAAACGCGAGAGTTGCAAGCCAGACAATCTTGAAAGCCTTTGCGTAAGCCTCTCTCAACGCCGCAGCTCCGGCTCCGACAGCTGCAGGAGTCACCCCAGGAATCTCTTGAAGAGCTGCTGTATTTCCCGTAGACAATGCAGTCAAGAATGCCTCCAAAGATGTCACCGGAAGGCCTGCAGCGACCACAGCAGGAACGACATCGCTCGCCGTATATTCGGTCAACTTGTTCATGAGAACAGAAGAGTAAATGGCGGCTGTAACAGCGTTAGTCACCAACCTCATACCCACTCCTCAGAAGAAAGGAAAGCGAGAACTTAATAGCAAGCACACCAGCCGCAGCCCGAATACTCCCAAAAACCCCAGCAGCAGTTCCAATCTCCGACTGATCATCAATAACAATCGTCACAACCGTGCTCACAATAACCTCCAAAAGGCCAACCATAAGCCCACCACAGACAGCAAGCGCAGAACCCGCAGCTTTACTCTCCGTTGCGCCAGAGAGTCCAGCGACAAATGCACAGAGCCCTACGGCACTGAAAACGAGTTTGAGTCTCATTTGGCCTCCTGGGACGGCAATCCAAGATCCGATGAATTGGCCTGCACAGACACCAGCGCCCACGCAGCTGGCCACGAGACCACCTTCGATGGGATCGGTAGTGTATAGCGTAGCAACCATGACAGGGAATATCGCTATTATTGAGGTCAGTATCAAAGTCCAGTAGTTTCTCGTCGTGAATCCAAGCAGTACTCACTGTTTGCTGTATAGTAAACAACTCCCCCGACCGCGGAGAGGATATTCACAATCACAAAGTCCAAATTCCGGAAGAGATGCATAGGAATCAACGGGCGGCGGAGGTTCATGAAAATTTCTGTTCAGACATATCGTGGTCAGCGCTTCGGCACAGCGAAATTCGCAGAAATGAAAGCAAGTCAACTTACTACAAAGCACAAAAGCCACAAGCACAAAAAATCCAATAACAATCGGAGCAATCACATAAGCCGAGCTCCAAGGATGCACAGTCCCACCCCACGCCAACCCAAGCAAGAACAAGAAGAACCCAGCAACATATAAGAAAATACCCCCAATATCCAACTCCCTCAGCTCATCCCCAATAGTGCGATTACGATGCAAATTATCGAAAGTCGGTGGATGATAAAACAGAACCCAGCAAACCGTCGAAGCAGCATTCAATCCAATAGTCAAATAATAAATTCCTCCCCAGCCGGCGCTAGTATTAATAATCATGAGTCGAGCCAAATAAGGACCGAGACCGGAAAATGGCAAAGTCGCGAGGAAAATGAAACCGTTGACCGCGAAGCGATGGCGCATAGGGACGAGTTCGCCGAGGGAGTAATTGAAAGATAACTGGCCAGCAGAACCCAATCCAAGAAAAACTGAAGCAGCGATTAAAACTTCCGTTTGCTGCGCTGTAGCTCCAATGATGGATCCGATTAGAGCTGAGACTGTACATCCTGTGAAAAACCATCGACGACCGAAGATGTCAGATAAGCGGCCTAGGAGGATGAAGGATACTGCGGACAATAGAATCCAGCCGAGCGCGATCCAGATGGCGTTTGGTGATACGCCCAAGTCTCGTTCGATCAGCTGAAGTGAAGTCACAGGCATGATGAAACCTGCAAAACTCGCACAACATGCCAGCGTGACGGCGACATAGGTTCCCATGAAATTGACCTCGCCATAAGGACTCTCCTGAGTAGTTTCAATCACATCGATGTTCGTATGAGTTCTCTCCAGCTCTTCGATGTGTTTCGGCATTGCCTTGCTGTCAGGTGCCTTTTCGGCCATCTTTGCAAGGGAGGTGAAGTGTTGATGAGTTGTTCCAGATGTCCGGAGGAATCGAAAGGTGGAGACACAGCCAATATTAAGTGTGCCCTGCAGCATTGGATGCAACGGCTGCTTTAGCCGTGTGTGGTGGGATAGCTCGGGGCTAGCAAGGACGCGTCGCGTGGCTTGCTGGTATGTCCGGCGGTCTCCAGGCACGTGGCCTGGGCGCACAAACACAATCCTTCCTCCCGGTGACAAGGCGGAAACAAAATGCTGTTTCCCCAAGCCACAAGTGCTGTTGTACTGCGACAATATTCAATGTGGCCTGTCAACTGTCAAAATTGGGCCGCATACATATTCATTTTCGCCCAGTCGAGCTTTAGATCTGGGGTACAGAGCCAAGTACTGCTTGGAGAGTCTTGATCTGTTTCCTGGAGACAGCTAGCGTGGTTGCAGCCTGTTCATGCAAGCTTGCTACAGTAGTTCGCAATCCTTCGTCGTTCAGATCGGCCACTATTTCCGAACCACATGGCAGGATAAGAGACTCAGCGAACGCACTGGCCTTGCGAACAGCAGCCTTCTGCTAGACAGTCCTCGTTGCCAGCGAGCTAGTCAGTCATGTACGCGTGCTGTTCACTTCTTCCTCCAGACTCAATATTGAGGAGTCGGCGCTGTGAGGTTGTGACCGAGAAAGGTTCTCGACTACTTTCGAATCATCTTGGCATAATTCCGTACGGAGAGGGTGTGTAGTATAGTCTCATCTTGCTTGTTGTTTGGTGCCAGAATCATCATCGGTCCAAGTCTAGTCGGCCGACGATATCGCAGATATTGTTGTCGAAGCTGTAAATGTGAGGGAGAAGTTGGACGAGGTCGAAATTGGTCTTTGCTTGCAGGTATCGACAATTCTCCTCCAGGCATTACTTACCTGCTTTCGACTTGCATATAGCCCACACGGCACAGAATAAAGCCAACCGGGTCAATTGATCAAGCGAAGGCTTCCGCCCACCCTCGACTTGTCCACGATTTAGGTAAACACGGGCTACTCGGGAGTCAGCATCCCTCGAAAACAATTTCCACAGCGGAGGTCTCGCAGCGTAATACAGTATGTTCCAACTTCCTCAAGATCGTGAAAAACACTTCAACAACGCTGTCAGCAGTAAATACCTTGCCTTTCAACTGGTGGGCGGCCAGAATAGCATTCCGCATCGAATCGTTCGGCGGCATGTCGACACAACATTGCCAGCGAGGACCTACCACCTAACGACGTTCCGATGAAGCACTTTCCGCCAGAGGACAAATGTCGTCTTCGCTCTGGTGTGCTCCGCATGGTGTTCAATGCCATCTCGTATCATACCAAGGACACTCGCGCATATGATTACGGCCACAGACCTTGGAATTCCTGCTCTGGACCGAGAAGGCCTGCGCAGATTCGTCCCCCTCATGCAGTCGTTTTCAATCCTCATCAAAGGCTCGAAAGCATGGCTTTCACGAGAGAAACGTGATGTTTGCTGCTCTTCGATCCAACCCAACATCCAAACGACAACACCAACCCCACCGCTCACTTGTCAGCAATTCGGCAAGCCGAAAAACCTACCATCCAGGATTTGCGGCATCAACCGCATTCATTCGGCGCGCCACCCCCATCCTCGCGGGCGCGTGGCCATCGCTTTTGCCTTCGGCCAAATCTCACTCGCCGTCGGCCACCGATGGCTCCTCAGCCCCAGATACTAGTCCCATCATCAAGCCATCATCCAGATACACTTTCCACTAAAAGCGGGTGGATCTGGTTGGTGGGCTCGGCGTCTCTGGACAGATCGATCCACTAGCTTTGCTAGCAGATTTCCTTCCAAGTTTGGTTGGTGCAGGACGAAAAGCTCTTGAAAAATTCTGGCAATAATCCGGAAGAATGGAAAAATTGACTTGGCGTTGCAATGGTGGTTGATGCCTAGTGGGAATCGATGCTAAACGGAGGCACGTCCACTGCACTTGCGCTTGCGCTTTCGTGGAAGTTGTGTTAGATCGTTGGTATCTCGATTCTTATGGCAAGCCTGTAGGAGGATCAGCTGAGGTTAAGTAGGGCAATGGTCGTCATGATCGATGAGCTAGACTGTTAGGAGGAGATAGTATTCATGCAGAAGTGACCTTAGGTGACAGGCAAATGATTGCTGTAGCTGGCAGGCTGGAAGAT
Source organism: Cercospora berteroae (assembly GCA_002933655.1). Classification (NCBI taxonomy): domain Eukaryota; kingdom Fungi; phylum Ascomycota; class Dothideomycetes; order Mycosphaerellales; family Mycosphaerellaceae; genus Cercospora; species Cercospora berteroae. The sequence goes on from PNEN01001767.1 coordinate 29,054, forward strand.
CGTGTGTCGTGCTGCTGTAGACTCTTGGAGTCCCGCATCCGTGTCAAGCATATCTATCACTCCCATCAGTGCATTCCTCCACGTTCATCGCCCTTTGTCACTCGTCCTTTCAGAACTTCGTGACTGATACCTCCCATCACAAAGTCGCACCCCACAAATGCAGCATTCGTGAAGCAGCAGATTTCGTTTGAATCCGCCATCGGCAAGTTCGATCACGTTCTACTACTCACAAGCTTCTGCTTCTTCGATTACCGAATCGATCCTTTCGAAGCATATCTCGCGAGACACGTTTCTGCCCAGGCAGCTGAGATCGCGGAGCACAACTTTGCCATCCGCGAAAATTGCCGTGCGCCACAAACTTCCCTGCTGGAACGGGACAGCACACATCGCATGCACCAGAGATGTGTGGTGCGCGGCTACCTCTGGACCGCATGTGCAGGACCAGCGGAGATGATGCTGGCAGCATTGCGCTTCGGGTTTTTGTGCATCAAACGGTGACGGTCTCGCATTTCGGACCTCGAAGAAGTCCCATGAGGCTCCAGCGTGGTTGGTTTGAACTTCGCAGGACTAGCCGCAAGCCACACCTTCGTGAAACGTTGGTACCAAGCCTCTGCCACAGCACATCTAGATCTAGGATCGAGCTGGTGTTGGAAGTGGTTATTTTGAAGCATCGCCCAGTCTGGAAAGCATTGCGCAAAACGTCGAATGGATCATCGTCTTGCCACGTTGTGCTTCTCAGCCCTTCGACTCGTCGATAGGTGTGATGGCGGGGGAACGGGACCGCAAGCTTTCATCTCCTGGCTTACCTTCAAGGAGCTCAACCCACAATGAACAGAGTCCGAGCATCAAGGTCGCGAAAGGGGTACTCGTCGTCGCAAATCGCCACCGCAATCCATGAAATGGCCTCGGGGATTCTACTTGACGCCTTGACAGAGTCTCAGGATCGACAGCCACAGCAGGCCCTTCCTGAGATGTGAGGATAGGCGCATACCGGGGAGTAATTGAGATTGTCCACGTCACGGCTTCCTTGCGTCCTCGTTTGCCAACGGCACGAAGTCGAGGCCTTCAGTCGGAAGAGCAGACACAGCTCATCAGACTCAAGGTTCGAAGTCTATGGCCTGTGACGGTGCCATGGTCAGCATTGCAGCCACTCTGCGCCACTTGTATCCTTGATGGAAACCACTTCCAAAGGCTGCGGGAGTGATGGGATGGGGCCGCTTGCAGTCTGATGCACTGTGTCAGTCACTTGGACCCTGGAGGCTTGAGCAAGACTCGTAGATTTCCGACCATGTGTCGCAAAACAGGCTGCTGACAGCTGGGGATTGTGTCCAAATTGAGCCTGCACACCTGAAGAAGGTTGTGACTCGTCCTGCAGAATCCTGCTCGAAAGTGTGCATTTGACTCGTGAATATGCCGAGTTCTAAGATGCTTCAGATACTCCTTTGACACATGTCGACCCAGCGAGATGGGATTCGCGGAGGTATGCCCGCACGTGATTATGCCAACAAGAGTCGTGAGGCTCGAGTTTGCAAGCAGATAGACATGGGTATGCGTGCTGGACGTGAAGTGGGGGCATCTCAGAGGCTCCCATGTCGAAACCTAGATTGCTGCCGGTGATCTCCAGGCAAGTGCTGGATCAACCAGTTCGACGTCGTCTTTACGCCGATTGATATTCACGATGGTCCGGTCTGTTCTTGGAGTTGCAAGGACTGTTAATGTTCGCGGCCTGGCTTTGTTCTTCTGGCCAGGCCGATTACGCATACGAGAACGAACGCTCAGCGCTTGCGGAAGAGATATCATTCATGCTGTTCGGCGATGAGAATACTGAGCAAAAGGTGTCATACATTGCAGTTTCGCCATGCTCAGGCCTTCGCTATGGAGGGTCCAGAACGTTGGATGGCGCAGGCATATTGCCGCATAATCGCAAAGCCCGCAGTCATGTACCATGGCGGAGCTGTCGTTGAGAGGGTAATCGCAGCATGCATTGATCGCATGTGCTGATGTTGATCCTTCGCGCATTGGCGGAAGGTGTATCTTTTGGGATAAATGGATGTCCATCGCACACTAGTGGCTTTCGGTCTGCACGCGTCCATAAATGGTATTGTCTCCGTGATGCTCCCCTTGCTCGGTGCCGGAATCTCTCGCAGGAGAGTTTCGCAATCAACAAGCATGGATATTGATTTCCAGTATGCTGAAATTGAGCGTTTGAGCACTTTTGTTCCGGACAGGCTCGCTCGTAGGAGTCGATCCATGGGTGAGCCTAGACAAGGAGCTGCGGCGAAGCAGCATTCGAAGGCTCGGGTCGCGGCATCAGGTCTCACGTGGCAGAGAAGCACAAGCAGCAGAATGCGACTGCTCGAGAAAGCCGCTTGTCCTGTCGCTCACTGCCGTGATGGTACATGTGCACGCGCGGAACATATTTTACGCTCTCCGCTTGCGGATAGTCCCAAGGACCCGCGTCTGGCAGATCTTCGGCAGGCCGAGCACTTCCAGCGAATATCCTGGCGCTCGTGTCGATCAAGCAGCGCGGATCTCGACTCCCGAAAACCGCTGCACACGCAGGGATGATCCCGCGTGCGGCTTTGTGAGGGTTTAAACTCTGCTTCTGACTTCAACGAGAGTGCGTGTTGTGGCATAGGCGTGGTTTCGCGATGGACAGCAAGCCACAGCAAGATATGTAGCGAGGCCTTGCAGGTACCAGCGAGCCCGACGCGGGGCAGAGTGACTTGTCACGGCAATGGTCTTCAGGTCGATGTCGCCTGCAGCTGTGCGACTCATGCAAACACGCTTTGAATTCGATGTCGGGCCTGTGGTTGGCTCAGGTCATGCCGGCGGCCGTGCTGTCGGGTCGATACCGAGGCTTCATCTCGATGCATGTCTGCTGTCTCGCGCGCCGTATGCCACCAACGAGCATGTTGGCAGCCCGCATACAGGCAATCCGAGCAGACAGTGCTCGTTTGCTGATGACGACGGATGAACTTGATACTGCTTGTTGCCCAGCACACCCTCGCACACATTATGTCATCCGCGGTGTCGCGTACTGACTTTCGCTCCTGCATCACGATGTCCGACGGCCGACGCTGACAAGTGCCAGAACGTGACGCCATCTGGTCCTCATGGTTGCAGCGCTGATTGGCCGGATTTTGGCTGTCTCAGCCGGGACGAGAATTGGTCGAGCCAGAGCGAGCGACCACGATATCTCCTACGTTCAGCCATGGCGGAAGAGCGCAGTGTGCCGCGAGATTGCCAGCGATGATGAATGGACCCATCACGCCGCCTGGGCTGCGTTTTCGTCGTTGAGCACCACAAATGCATGCAGGGATGCCGTATGGTTCCGCGTGGTGTTTCCCGGTGTTCTTTGCTCGTTCCATGGACACGCGACGAGGCGCTCGTCCGCTCTTCGCAGCCACACGACGGGCGCGAAATCTGAAGTTTTCCGGAAGGGTGATGTGATGGGCGGTTGGGGGCCGAATGTACACGGCAGATGGGGGTCGAAATAGAAGATTGGGCTGTGGGCGCTTGTCGCGCTGCAGGTGAAATCTTGTGACCCTCTCTGGCGACCAGCGCTACCGCTTCGCTTGGCCGGCTTCCCGACGGATGCCGAAGTGTGTGGCGCTAGGCATGGAGTTGGGGCATGGATGCGGCGAAGCGGGTCACATGGGCGCTGCTGGAGGCGGAAGGGGTGCTGCGGGAGGTGGGCGTGGAGGGCTCGGATGGATTCCTCGTTCGATAGTGCAGAAGGCAATATGCCGAGCGGGGGCTGCCGGTGGTTGGAGTGGAGCGCGGTTGGCAAGCAAGCACATTGACTTGGCAGCGGCGGCGCTACGGCAGCGCTATGCTTCGGAGGGCCCTGAGCGCGAGACGGGCAACGGGAACGATCAGCCTTCGGAGGCGTGCTGTGGTCGGCCGGCCAGGGGGGCGTGGAAGGTTTTGGCAGCGCAGGCTGATGTTTCGAAGTGCGGACTGCCGCTGATTGGGCGGGCGTCGATGCTGCGCGGAGTGGCGTTTGGCGTTTGCCCTTCGGACGTCGAGTCCATGCTGCTGCTGCTCAACAGTGCGAATGTGGCGGATGCTGGACCTGGTGGGAGGGGTGTGTCGCCCATTGCCCCTCGCAGCACGAACCGACGAACAGGCCGCAGGGAGGGCGCTGATGAGCGGACGAGAAGCGCACCAGATCCGCAGTCGATTCGCCTCCCCAAGCTTGCGCGCGGCGGATGAGGTGTGCGGTGCTGCGCTGCATCTGCGCACACGCACGCACGCGGCTCCGCCCCGATCAGCGCTCGCCGGGCAGGGTTGCGCCAGGCTGGCTCTCGTCGGCGCGCGCTGCCGTCGCCTAGTTCACGCCCACCACACGCCCGCAGCAGTCCCGCATCAGGACGCTTCCCGCGCGTGATCCTGCGGCGCGCACACACGATGTCTGCTGCTGCTGCTGGCTTCTGTACCGCTGCTGCTCCACTTCGTCATCATCGATCGCGCGCTGCGGCGTGCACGCGCCTGATGCAGGATGCGGCCGGGCGAGCCAGCAGCAGCCCAGCGGCCTCCCGACGCAGCGGATGCTCGACACCTGTATCTCGGCTGTGGCTGTCAGTCTGCTGCATCGTCGAGGCCCATCACGTCGGCCCTGCCTGGCGACGCGGATTGATGGACTGCTGGACTGCCCCCCGCTCGCTCCTGGACTCGCTCCCCGTCACAGACACGGCGATCCACGCCGCGCCCTTCTCCATTGATTCATCACTCGCTGCTGCCCGCTGCACTGCACCGCACCGCACCGCACCGCACCGCACCGCACCGCACTGCACCTTCCCCCGGCACCTGACGCTGAACCTTTGCTGTATATGCCGGCAGCCAGCGAGCCTCGTGCCGCCACCACATCGCATCTCCCTTCCCTGGACCTCCACGCCCGCCGACCTGCTCACTCACGAGTCATCCATCGCCCAACGCACCTGCCTGGCCTTGCCCTCGTCCTTCAGCCGCGGTCCTGCCTCCGCCGCACCTCGCAACTCATACCTTCCGTCCTTCACCTCCGCTGCACTTGCCACCCCATGTCCGGACCTCGCACTTGACCTCCACCACCGCCAGGACCGCGAACGCCGGCGTGCTACAGCTGCTCCCGGATCCGTCTCGCCTGCAATCCCGCCCAGCCGTGTCACCGAGACCCCTCCGCTTCTCTGCTGCTGAAAGGCTCCGCAGCCGCTCCATGAACCGCGTCTCTCCTCCATCGGGCCCATCTGCTGCACTCGTCAGCTTTCGATCGATGCGGAAGACCTTGCATCTGGCAGTTTGCATACTGGCCAATTGATCCACCATGTCTTACGGGGCAACCCAAGCGGAGCCCGTCCGGCCCTTGCCACTTCACCACGAGCGATATGGAAGCCACGCCCGCGAACACCTGCCATATCCTCCTCCTCCTCGTGCCAATGTGGAACTGCCGCGACCGTTGGAACCCAGGCCGCCAGTCTCGCAGCAGCGTTACTACGATGCACCTCACGGCCACCGGCGACCAGATGCCTTTCGAAGTCCCGCCTCCAGCAATCAAGACTTCCGTCCGCAATCCCAAAACTTGCCCCGCCTTCATGACATCTTGACTTCAACGGCGCCTCCGGCTCCGAGCCCGACCAGCTATACTTCCAACTGGGGATCCTCGACAGCTCCTCCTCCCACAGCGAACCATCCCAACGGCGACACCCGTTACGCCCATGGTCCGTGGTATACTCATGCTCCTCCCCCACCCCGGGAGCAGCCATCGTATCAACCACCGCCAGCCCGACGACTAGACATGCCCGGGTCGAATACGAGTCCCGTCTCACGACACGACAGTCATACCGGGCCAATATCCCCATACGGACCACATCCTGAATCGCGGGGCTACGAGCTCGCGCAACGCGAGCGGCCACGACAGCCCTCCACGAGCTCATACACTCACAACGGAGCGCCAAGTCCCTACATTGCTAATAGCTCCGAGGAGCACCACTACCGGAATGGTGCGGTGCACATCAATGGCCCAGGAAGCAGTAATTATGGCTCCGCAGGGCCAGAGTGCTCCAAGAAGTATCTCGGCATTCGAGAACTTCCCGGCGAAGGTACATTCCACTTGTATGAAGGCGGTCTTCGCATACCGACTCACGTCGATGGCGAGCAAGTCAACCCTGCCTGGGGACTGACAAAGGCGAACAAGCCACGAAAGCGGCTAGCCATGGCCTGCTTGGATTGTCGAGAGAAGAAGATCAAGTGCGAACCGGGAGCCGCGAGCTGCTTGCAATGCGAGAAGGCGAAGCGACCGTGTCGAAAGTGAGTCGAGCAATCAGGAACGGGAGAATGCCTGCTAATCAGTTTCAGAGCTCCATCACACCAATCACAACCCGATGCATCCTCCCCCTCGATGTGGCCCACGAACACCGCATCTCCGCCTGGGAAGAGTGTTTCGGGATTCAGCCCTCTGAACAGACAGGACAACGAACAAGAAGCCATCTCGAAACGGAGGCCGCTGGAGGACCACTCTCCTTCCGGGGGTCCGGCCAAGAAGCATCGATCCATGTCACCAGTGTACAACGCAAACGCCGGCTTTGGTGCTCCATTGGCAGCGGCACACCCGCTCACATCACCAGCAATTCCACCATCGCCCACCACCAGTCTATCGTGCGATGTCGATCCATTTGCAGCCCATCCTGAAGCCACCACCCAAGTGTTGGATCACTTCTTCCAGGACGTTAACAATGCAACATACTGCATGTTTCCACGGCATCACTTCATGCACTGGCTGCAGTCATGTTCGCAAAAGTTCCAGAACGAAAAGACCTTGCTGTATGCGATGCTTGCGATTGGATCAATATTCGCAGAAGACGCGCACGCCAGGTTCGGCGAGCAGTGTGCACGCGTGGCTGCGGCATCGTTGCAGGCTACGCAAGGGAGTTACACCTTGCCGATCGTGCAAAGCCGTCTCCTCGGTCTGTATCATTCTGCAAGGGGCACGCGTGCAGCAGGCTGGGACTACACCGGAGCCGGAATCGATGCTGCCATCTATCTCAGATACAACACCGAACAGGGCTGTACCGAGGCAGACACGAGTGGCAAGACACGGAACGACTTTGGACTTTCCCACGAACAACTCGCCGAATGCAAGCGACGCACGCTATGGTCGGCGTTCTTGACGGAGCGCTACCGAGGCGGCCGCTCTACACTGATCAATCCACAAGACATCTTCCTCCGGTTGCCTTGTCTTGATGACAGTTTCGAGCGTGGTCTCGCATCGGAGGCGCCGTATTACGACAACGGTATCATCGATCCCGCCCAGGCGAGCCTCACACCCTCCAGCCCGATATCTCCTATGGCGTGGCTCTGCTTGATTGGGGCCATTTGGGGTGATGTTTCGAACTTCATCTCCCGGGCGATGCACCGCTCGCCGCAAACGTACCAACAAGAGTACGATCGCTTCCACGAACATATCTCAGCTGCCCTCCGCAACTGGTCGTCGCGACTACCGGACCAGCTTCGGTTCTCCAAGGTGAACGTGGACCGCAGCATCAAAGGCGCATACGCCGGGCCTTACATCTCCATGCACATTTTGTATCATCTCGCCTGGGTGAAGATGAACAGATTTGTGAGACATGCACTGGTCCCACAAGTGATTACAAGGAACATCCGAGCGGCGCACCACCACTCACACGAACTGCTTCAAGTGATCAGCACGCTTCGAGCGGCGAAGTGGGACATGGCCGAGAAAGACGGTCACATCGCATCATTCTCCTTCACCACCCCTTTCGCCGGATCCGCCATCCTTGCCGCGATCGACGTTGTCGGTGCGGGCGGACTGGACACCCATCTCAAAGCGACTCTGGACCTGATCAGTTGCGGGCTCGAGTGCCTGCGAGAGCTCGCACGTTACTGGGACAGCGCGCGGGACCAAGACAAGGCCTGCGAAATGCGCTACTACCAGATTCATAATGTTTTAAAACACCCTTTCACAGCACGCAGCGGTTGCTGGCTGGGGCGCGAATGGGGCGTCCATACTCCGCTGGAACAGGAGATTTCCCACGAGGACGATTGCATATACGGCGCAGACGATAGACTTTATTTTGATGCTTTGAGGGATGACTCCGCGAACGGCAGGGCGCCCAGTGCGGGTCAACGTCCAGTTGGAGGGCCTTAGGTTTGTTTGGAGAGACGACATCGACAGCAGGGTCAGGCGCGTGTCGTGGTGGTGAGAGCACACCATCTTCGACAACGCAGGACCAACAGCACTACGACTGATGAGACTCTTGATCAGAGCAAGAGCAGACTTTGCTACCATTTGCGCGAAGCGTGCGTTTCGGTGACCTCTGTTGAGGGAATTGTGTAAATAGTGCAGATCGGTCGGACACTTTTGGCTGTGCAGTCAAGCGACACACAGAAAGTGACGGGACAAAGTCAATGGCAGCGAATGCGAACGTTCCGTCCATGCCGTGCCCAGAGCGGCATGGGCATGGGCAAGATGGGAAGAAAACCGGTGTGCATCCCCATACAATTTTCATTTCAGCATGTCGTTTGTCCTCGGCATCCCGATCATCGAAAGGCGAATGCAACGCCGGTCGGTCGCGCTCGGCCGATGCCACGCGGGAGCTTTCGCAGCCACCCACTGATTTTGTGTGATTTGGCTGAACCACATGCAGTTTTTTGCGTTTGTGGCTTCCAATCAGATTCCGCTTTCATTGTGCTTTTTTTTTCGCCCCCACAACCCATGCCGGCTGGAAATCCTTGTCAACAACCAGAAGATGGCATGCAAGGTCGGAGTGTCTTTGCTGTACCAGAAACACGCATTGTGTTTGTTGGATGCGACTCTCCCACGTACACGCCCAGCAGCATTGATTACGTGTACGAAGTGCACCACCATCGATTGCGATTCATCCTGCACCGTCCCTTCTGCCGATGTGGATGTTCGATGTTCGATGGACAAGGCACAACACGGAGATTTTCTGCAAAAGCCGAAATTATAGCAACGCAACATGAATCGCTCAACACGGCACAGAGGAAATCGTTGGAGAGGAGAGTTTTTGTGCTGGTTTAGTGGTGGACTTGGGCATGTGCGTTGAAAAAACGCCAACGCTACTGTAGTATCATGTACCCTTTGCCAAACGAACAATCGTGACTTGACTTTCTTCCGTTGCCGAAGGCACATGTAGGTACTTGTGTATGCAACTATGCGATCAAACAACCACATCGGCCTCGGCGCAACTCGCGAGTGCTACGTACTGAGTGGAGGAGGAAGCCGTGATAACAGGTACGATAAAAACGATACATGCAGATGCACATGCAGCGCTCCGGCGTTGCTTGCCGTCGCCCCGCGCGAGCGAGAGCAGTGATCGGCAATTGCAGGCGCAGGTGCAGGTGCAGGTGCGAAGCAAGGTCAGATGCGAGAGATGAGATGCTGACGAGATGGAACGATGGTGAAGAGGACAGCCAGTGCAGCTCGCGTGCACACACGCGCAAAAGTGATCGATCTCATTCTTCGTCAAAGTATAGTACTTTGCATGAGGTGCAGCTTGTACCGACCAGGACCAGGGAGTCACGGAATGTGGTTGCCCAAAGTGATGTGTGTATGCGAGTGCGAAATTCTAGGCGAGGTGATTGATTGGGAATTGATGCCTGCCAGCGCTTTCTCGCACAAGCTGCGACTTTCCGCTTCGCCAAACTGCAGCCAGCGTCGATCCTACAACCAGGGGTGTGAGCGCTTCCTTGCTCGAAAAAACAGAAGCCGCCCACAGCGGTACTTGTCCGCTTTTACGGTACCGATGTGGATTCCTTCGGCCGCGGCGTTTCTCTTGGCCATGATGAACAGAAGAGCATGCATGCACATGGTCCGAGGACATTTTCGCTGCCGAACTGACGCACAGGCTTGGTGCAGGGGACTTTTTTTAATTCTTGTACTTTCTTAGTTGGCATGTATGGCACAGTAGCAGGGCAGGATACCCATTTCCGTACTTGCGAAACTCCACCCCACGCCCGCTCCACTCTGCACCTAGGTCGCGCGCATGCATGTACTTGGGCATGCTGGTGGGAAATCCGCGGCGCCGTGCTGTTAAGCCGAGACATTTCTATGCAAGAACCCGGCAGAAGGAGACCCGTCCAGCATATGTCGCTAGCGAGAATGCCGAAACGCGCGAGATCTCTGGCCGCTTCACGCTATGAGCGTTGGTTGCAGGGCCGGATCTTGCAGCTGGTCGAAGTCTTCTGCCAAGATGATCCAGTCCGGTTCGAGGCCTTTTGGTCAGGAACAAAAAAAAACACTGACACGTCGTAATCGTGCGATCACATTCTGGATCCCACGCACAGGAATTCACTGCAGCCGCATAGTGGATCGGTAGTGTCGCGACGGTGCAGTGCGTTAGATGCGTTGACGGAACCACGCGAGTGCTCCGGTGGTCTCGTCGGATGTACCTCCGGTTTTACTGACAATGGGCCGTTATCGAGATGCTGTCGACGTTCCTTCCCATCTTCTTCAGGCCGAACAGACCCTGTCGTCGCCGCCCCACCTTTCATCATGGAAGCGATTCTGCAAGGGTTCGGAGTCCTCGCTCCCACGCTCGTCATCTCGATGCGATGCCATCTCGCGATAAGCAGGATTGTTCAGATGATCTTGTTTACCCTTCTTCTCCACAATATCGAGATATGCGAATTCTCGCCTCGCAAGCTGGACATTGACTCTGGCAGCATTGTAGGATGCTTCATCACTTGGCATGACCACCGCCAAGTTCGTGTTCTCCGTCAGGCGCGTGATGAAGAACATGAACGCGCCGGTTTTGATCTGCATCTCCGCGAACGACACTTCGGAAGGCATCATGCCCGTATGCTTGGACATGGAATGTTTGTGTGTTTTCAAGATGCTGCTGATCCGTTCGAAGCGGTCCGTGTAGGGATTATTGGCCTCGCTACCGCGAGTGATGTGCGTCACCACTAGACATGTGGTGCGCTCGTAGAGGATCATTTCCCGGGCGTCTAGGAGCTCCGCGAGCTTTTCGAGCATTCCTTCGATGACAGTTGCATTTGGCACTAGGAAGTAGATGACCTGCGTCCATGCCCGATAGAGACTTTGGTCCCATATGGAGCTTTGGCAAATGTCGACTTGCTTGCCGGTGAAGCCTTCGTCCTCGCATGTGGCGCGGATGTCTTTCACTTTTTGGGCATACAAGGCCGCTTTCTGGTCCGAAGGAATCAAATCCATCTTGTGCACGAGGACAAAGATCTTGCTGTTCGGACTAAACTCCTGCAGTGCGCGGATCGTATTGGCGAAACTCAGCATATCCGGAGCTACTTCCCTGGATGCGATATCAAAGACGAAGATCAGTACGGCGACCGATGTGAAGACATGAGAGCGTTGATTTGTCAAGTAGGATTCGACAAAGGAGTCTTGACTGTGAGCGCAAGTGTCAGTCCACCTACCATAGCCCGTGAACGCTCGGGGCGATATTGCTCACCCGCCACAATCCCAAAGGTTCAACATGAGATTTCCCATGAATTTGATGTTACTGTGCTCCACATCTACTGTCGCTCCGAGCCTCCTGACATCCTTGGCAACGTAATTTTGGAAGATGATGGAGCGCATGGAGGACTTGCCAGCGCCGGACCTGCCCATCAGCAGGACTTTGCGCTGTTTGTGGCGCTTGCTGCGCTCCGCGGTGCTCATGGTGGGCGTGTCTTTCCGGCAGAGCGCGAGATTGCGAGCGTTGTAGTCGCGTGGGCGGAAAGCTGGATAGCTGAGTATTGGTGAAGTGGACGGCGGTTGCGATGGGCAGCCGCCGACGAACTGGGAAGTGAGGTCTTGGCAGCGTCACTCTCTCCTCCACGACTTACTCTTTGCCTACATTCTGTTCGAACTCGTCAAGCATTGTGACTTTCACCGTTCTGCAGTGTGCATTTTGACTCTACAAGCAAATGCTTAGACATGCTGTCAAATCCCTGGATTGCCCATTTGTACGAATTCAGAAAGCTGGCGAAGCCCTCCTGTTAATGCGTCGCTCGAACGCCGTACATTGCCAATAGAACTTCGACGATGGCGGGCGATGGAGTGGGGTTCGCATTTTTTTGGTAGTCATTGGCAGTTTTTCTTGACCGTGCACTGCTGTTCGACGGTCGTTGAACTCTTCTGCTAATGCAGGTCTATGCGGCCGGACATTACATATGCACAGCAACAGCGTACATGAGACAGACATTTGTCACCTTCGAAGTCAACATAGTCTTTGAAACTAGTTCCACTATAGTCCATCAAGACATTGATGGCGCCCACATGAGACTCACGCGGGCAATGTGGCATCACATGCTTATTCATGTCGAGGCGTTTTTGTTAAACTTTGAAAAAGACAGCGCCAAACTTTCTCTTCGGAAAGTTTCGAGGAGTAGTTCGTCCAGATGGTGATCACCTCGGCATGCCTAAGACATTCGGCAGCGGCAGCTGCTAGTCCGCGAATGGGTTATGCTCCGATAGGGTTCGAAGCGTGCGCGATCATCTAGCCGTTCGAGCATGTTTGAGGCGGACTTTTCCTGCTCTGAAAGCCCTAACTTGGAGGTAAACTATGGAAGCTGGAAAGCAGAGCTACCATTAGCGGATTGAAATCTGCCGAGTCTGGTCGGGTTGCTATTACCGACAGGTCGGTTTTGGTGCTTTTTAACAGGTCGGACTTAACTCCTAGAGCTGCACCTTGAGATTGATGCGAGCGTACACGGTCTGGCAGAGTCAGTTATTCCTCTTGGCAGTGTATGATGATGGTCAGATGTGAAGTATTTGGAAGTTGTCTTGCCGCAGCAAGATAGACAGCCTGCGCGGACTAGAAGCTAGTGCGTGATCCTTTGCAGCCAGTAGATGAGCTGAGAATACCTCTGACCGCACGATCGCTGGGCAGGAGGCGGATCTTCTGCCACAATGGCTTGGTGTATGCCAAGTTCTCGTATCGCCCGCCCTGCTGTGCTCTGGCAGCCACGAACAAAGTACCACAGCTTCTGAGACCCCGCGTTCCATTCCGATCTGGTGCATTTGCCCCATCAGTCGTACCATCCTTCATAGTGACGCTATGATCCTGCAAGCAGGCGTAGCAGCTAGCCCTGCTCAGCATGTTGTGTGCCTCTTTCCAACATATACCGGCCAAGGCGTACCTCGCGTAAGAGTAGCTCCGGATCGTGTCGCAATGCAGCGAAGGGGCGGCCACGAGCTAGCCATCATAAGCCGGACAAACTTTCGCGAAAGCGAGTCGATTGCTTCTTTCGACATGTGTACAAACTGCAAAGGATTGTGTATGTACCGTTGTAACTGCTAACAAGGCTCTTGTTCGGTTATTCGTGATCTGCAAGACCTTGGCCTTGCGTCTCTGAGCTAGATCAGCATGCATATGTGAGCCAGAGGATTACCGACATCTGCCAGCTGAAGCACCGTATACGGATTAGCTTGATCAGTCCTTGCGGTTGTTGCTGATGACTTCCTGTTTTAGGAGGTATCAAACAGGAAGTATCAATGATGCCGTGCTGCTGCTACCTCTCAGCCAAGAGCGACCGCTGCGCGATCGAGGGGCAACACTGCTATTGCTGATTGACTAGTGGGTGAGCGCCATTAGCCCCCAATGGGGGTCTCAGTGGGCGATTCTGTTGCCATTGTCGGAGTGCCATTCTGGTGATTTCTTTGCCGCGGCGTTGCGATCTTCGCGCGAGGTTGCCTGGTCGCCGAAACCGTCTCGAGATGTGGCTCCAATGCTCTACATTCTTCTCTGAGCGCTGGCGCAGAGCATGCAGCAAGCTGTCGTTGTCTTGCTCGAACAATGGTCGGAGAAGCTGCGATATTGTATCAGAGGATGAAGCGCGCGGCAGTTCGAGGAAAGACGCGCTTGCGAGCGGCCGGCCGGCTTTTCCGTAGCCGCTGGCGCGCTGCTGTGCCTTCCTTCACAATGGAGAGAAACATTGCTTGTATCACCGCAACCAGCATATTCTCCTCTGCTGATGTCCTCGAGAGATACAGGAACCTGAGCGAGCGTATTGTAGGTTTCTGCGAGCTTCGAAGTGTGGTATGGACGCACGAGAATGATGCATCTCCAGTCGTCGTCAGCCCACGTTGACGTACACATCCATGTCATCAGCCGTAGACCTCAGATACCACCATCTCTCCTGCCTTCCGCCTAGAGAACCAGCATGAAAGTCATCCTCACAGGCGCAACAGGCTTCATCGGCAGCGAAATTCTCTCCCAATTAATCGCACATAACTACATCAACCACGTCTACCTCCTCACCCGCCGCCCCCATCCAGACCCGAAATTCAGCTCCAGCAAAAAAGTCACTCAAATCCTCCACGAAGACTTTGAAGCCTACCCCGATTCCCTCCTCCAGCGATTTCGAGACGAAGGCGTCGAAGCATGTATTTGGAGTTTAGGAGGACCTGTCTCATCTTTCAAAAATATCGATGAAGCACGCAAAGCCGGCGTGAATTTTCCTGCGGCTGCGGCGGAAGCTTTTAGTAATGGGGTTGCGTATACGATGGAGCCGTACGTGGGATATCCGGAGAAACAGCCTGCGGCGGGGGATAGGAGGTTTCCGTTTCGGTTTGTGTTTGTGTCTGGATGGGGAGCGGAACAGGATCAGTTTAAGAGGTTGTGGATGTATGGTGAGAGTCGGAAGATTAAAGGCGCTGCGGAGAAGGCTTTGTTTGATGTTGCTGGGAGGGCGGAAGAGAAGGATATCAATGTGGGTGATGGACAGGATGCTAGTGTGAATGCGAAGCATAATGCTGGGCAGAAGTATAAGTGTTTTGAGGTTGTTGCCCTGCGGCCTGGAGGGGTGCTGAAAGGAAACAGTGAGGGTATGCTGAATGTGGTCACGGAAGCTGTGATACCTAGCATTGCTGTGCAACGACTTGCGAAGACCGCGATCAAGGTTGCATTTCACGGAGCCAATGGAAAGACAATACTGGAGAATAAAGACTGCTTGGGTGATGACTGGGCATTGGTCAATAGCTTCCGAATGTGAAGCGGTCTTTGCCAATCTTCTCGTTACTCTTACTATACAGTTCTGGTGCTTCCTGGCCTTTCTGTGAATGCCCAAAACTTTCTCCCAAACTGGCCAACATGCTCTCAATGACTCCTTCCGGGAATTCGACAAAGCAATCGCAGAAGCTCCCGCTGCACTTTTAGCTGCGGTCCAGCTTGTAGTGCCGACTTGCCATCTCAAGAAAGAAGCACTAAGCGCTTGGGTCGAACTCGCTCACGTCCGACTGCTCATCGAGAGACACGCGCTTGCTCTTCGAAGGGCTGCGTCCAGCGCCAACGACACTGTCATCGCGAGACTTTGGTTCGTGATTACCAGAGCCGTTGAGTCCTCCACCAGCAGCACCGGTAGTAGCAGCCTTGACGGAAGCGAAAGCGGCTTCGAGGCCATCGTCGGACTCTTCTTCCTTCGTTGCAACGTCCTCGTCCTCGTCCTCAGAACTATCCGAATCGGCGTACTTGCCAGTAACCGACTTCGAGCGACGGCTAGTCATTTGGCGCTTTGGCAAAGGGGTGCTCATGTTGAGTTCCTCCTCGTCATCGTCGCCATCCTCATCGGACATCGAAGTGAAGTTGCGCTTCTTGCCGCTGGCGGGCGTCTTGATAGCAGAGACACGCTTGCTGGCTGGGGTGCGCTTGACAGCGGACTTGGGAGTTGGGGAGAGCACTCCGGTGCTGACACCGGCGGACTTCATGTCGCGCTTGAGCTTGCCCACATGCTCTTCGATGGCCTTCTTGGTTGGGTGGAATGATTCATTCGCTGCACAGCGGTCAGTTGGTTACATCAAGATGTTCTTCGTTGGGCCATACGGAAGGTAGCAGTCCAGCTCTCAGCGACTTCTTGGAAATTGATCTTCACACTGCCGATGATGAGCAGCAAAAGGTGCTGGTCGCGCTCGCTCGTCCACTTGGGTGCCATTGGGTCGTTGAGAGGAGCGCCTAGGAGGAGGGTTAGTGTTGTGGTGGAGCAAGGGTACGGATCAGTTGTAAAGCAAAATGCAGCCGTACCAAGCTCTTTGTTGGGGTTCGTGATGTTGTGGTCGAGGTTGTGAAAGTCGCAAGTTGAGCAGTGAGTGGAAGAGCGAGTTCAAAGAAGGTCGCCTGAAGCAACACGTGAAAGTGAGGGAACTAATGCAGCTGATGCGTCTCTGCTGTGCCGCGGAGGGGAAGAGTGAAACGCCTTCGCATGTGAAGACAGGCCGACAAGTTCAGCGGGATTCGAGCTACAGGCCACGCGCAAACGACTATTGCATACGGCACTGGCGCAACAGATCGCCGACGGCTACATAACTCGCTTCACGTACCTTCACGTCCTTTGACGCGCAACGCGATTGCAATTCGCGAACCATGTGAAGTATCTGCATGTGCAGGCATACCGACAGGGATTACGAAAGGGGATCACTTGGATAGGACAAAGTCTCTGTTGCCTGAGTTACAACGGCTCACAGGCAGCAGCGGCGCATCGCCGAAGGTCACAACGCAGGAAGCTCGATTTGAGGTTGCTCGGCCAAACACACTGCATCTTGTGTAAGAGCGGCCGACTCACGTTTGGAGCACAGAGGTTTACAGACGACGAGAGACAATGCCAATGGGTTATTTTACAACCGGAAGAGTTCTCCTCGAACCCGCTTCATTTCAACTATCTCATGCCAATCGTGTACAATCATGGTAGTAGATCTACCTCAAGTCCTCTTCGTCGTTGTCGCAGCAGAGAGTTCTCAACCTCCACATGTCCCATTCCGTGTAGTAGCTCTCCAGCTTTCCAGACAACTAAGTCAAATAGTCACTGTTGATGTCGTCGTCGAAGTTGCCCACGAGGTGGCCGAAACCGCCCAATTCGTCGTCGAAATCGCTGGGAGTGTCGGTGAAGCTTGCCTCGATCGCTTCCAACTTGATGCCATTCTTACGGCCGCTTGGGGTGGGTGTCTTAGCGATACGTCCGTTGGTGACATCTGTAGAGGATATACTGTTAGCACAGGTTTTGGATAAAGTGGAGGACAGACACGACTTACTGGAAAGAGCATTCTTTCTCGGAGTGTTGCGTGGAGTCTTCTTGGGGCTGCTGACAGCGGACTTGCGGGCAGGTGTTATCTCGCCGCGCTCACCACTCTCAACTTCTGCCTTGAGGACTGCGGCTTCCTTCTTGATCTTGCGGAAGCGATTCTCGATAGTGTCTGAGAGAAGTCTTAGCAAATACTCATTGGCGCCGCTGAAGATGGAGTACCGTAAGTTGTTCCGAAGTGGAGTGCGACTTGCTTGTAGTCAATCTGGTGGGCAATTAGTGGACCGAGCGTATAGTTAAGCAGGACTTGATCGCAACAAACCTTGACACCAGTAGCAATGATAGCGGCGACGACGCGCTGCCAGGTCTCCTGGCTGTCCCAGTTGACGGTGGACTTGCCCATGTTGGCGGGATATGCGGTGGCTGTCTGGTGGTGAAGCGCCGTGTGAAGTTGTGATGTTAATGTTGGAAAGGAGGATTCACGAGGAAGACCTTGAAGTCAAATAGGATCCAAGAAGGTCATTCCCAAGTGAGCGAGTGAAGTCCTGTGAAACGATGTGCGCGATTGTTCCGAACGCACGTGCGTTTGCAGCTTTGCAGCCAGAACAGATCTGAAGTTAGACGGAAGAAGACTGTCTCTTCACAGAAGCCGACACTGCTGCCCTCCAGGAACTCGAAAATGGATTGCTGATTCG
This sequence comes from Cercospora berteroae, assembly GCA_002933655.1. Taxonomy (NCBI): domain Eukaryota; kingdom Fungi; phylum Ascomycota; class Dothideomycetes; order Mycosphaerellales; family Mycosphaerellaceae; genus Cercospora; species Cercospora berteroae. Next base: position 46,741 of record PNEN01001767.1, read on the forward strand.
TGGATTCAATGCCTACCAGCCAGATCCTTACCCATTACTTCACATCTGAATATCGAAAGCAGTCCGCTCTCACTTCACCGTTGGTGGGGCAACTTCCTCCATGAGACCTGGAATATCTGGTCGACGCGACCTCACAGCACTTAACGCGTCCTCGGGAAACTCTATGTCTGCGCTCCTGGCAGAGACTAAAGTGGGTTGCTGGGGCTGTGAGCGAATCAAGGTGAAATGGATGGGTCTTTACGCCAGCGTCCCTTGTGTCGACCCATTTCAACCAGAAGGGCACAATGGCGACTTGAAATGAGTCACAGGCAGTCAGAAGGAGATGGTGAAGTGCACAAATCACGCTGGCTTGACGGCGGAGTGGAGTGTGGGAGGATAAAAGTTGCGTTGCGGAAACGGTGAAGTCGTCGGAAGTGCCGAGCGCGAGCTCCACCTCGCGTTCACGTTCCCGTCGTCCTTCCCTCGTGCAACGCGTCCGCGAGCCACGAACGCGACTGGGCGACGCGTCTCGACAACACGCTGCTCACTGACTATCTTCGAATCCTGCCAGAATCTCCCACACGATGCTGTCACTCACAACGCGATACCTTCCGCGCGACCCAAATCAGTGCCACCTTCCTAATCGCGTATTGCTGCGGCCTAGAGATCTCGAGCTATGAATCTCCAACTTGAGAGTTCATCCACATTCTCTGGATGACTTTTGCAATTCTAGCTGGCCAGTACTCAGGTGCAGTGCTTGTTCGACAATGTCCGAACCATCTCAGCCAGAGTCCCGGAAGCTGATTGAGGACCTATGCAGCCTCGAGGTGCCAGCAGTCCTGCAGGTCTCTCCACACGCTAAACAAGTTCTATACAGCACTACTCTTCAGAATGGCCACAAGAAAGCAAAGCATGCAGTCTCGACACTCTGGCTGGCGGACACGAGTCTAGCGGGCTCTTCTCGGCGGATCACCTCTGGCGAATTCAACGACCACCTTCCTCGCTGGCATCCCGAAAGCCAGAGCATCGCCTTTGTATCTGACAGAGCAAAGGCTGGCGAGCAATGGGCCATCTACCTTTGGAACCTGCGGGATGGTGTTCCTTATGGTGAGCCCCACGCCATTACAGACGTGCACAACGAACGGCAGATCGCTGCCTTCGAGTTCTCACCAGATGGCAAAAGCATTGCGTACCTCTGCGCCGATGCTGAAACCCAAGAGCACAAAGCTCGTAAAGACATGGGCGAAGACTGGCGGGTTTGGGGGCAAGAGTGGGTCAATGCACACCTGAACACAGTTAACATCGAGACCAAGGAGACTTTTCGCCACGCTGGCGAAGATGCACGCGAAAACAAGTTCAACGATCATGTAACCGCAATCAGCTGGGGCAGCGACAGTCTCTCGCTGGCCGTCGTGCACACGAGAACATCGCATATCGAAGAACCTTTCCTGACAGGCTCGCGAGTAAGCCTGATCAAGTTGTGGTCAGACGATTGTTGGTCCGCTGAGGTAGGCCCCGTAATCTCCTTCTATGACATACTCGCATTGTTTGGGGCGATTCCTTCCAAGATCGCCGTTGGGCTTGCTCAAAATGTACTGACTGAGCTCAGCCTATCCTTGATCTCCCAACAGCCGTGTTAAAGATCATTTGGGGCTCGGACGACACGTTGTACTTCATCGGCGGCGTTCCTCTTGACAAGACCTGCGGCGGAACCGCAGTGTATTCTTTTCCAGCGCGAGCAGGCGCAGAACTTTCAAGAGTCGCTTTCGGCGTCGAGGACGATGCAAAGCAGCTTGCCAGCGCCGGCGGCGCCCTAGTCGGCTACGCAGAACGAGGCTTGCACGATGTGCTCGTTTTGCTGCCAGGTCGGGTCCTACACAGCCAAGCTAAGTGTATCAAGGCTTTTGATGCCGGCTTCAGAGACGATGGTGAAGAGCTGATTCTCGCCATTGTTACCTCGGACGTCAATACACCTAATGAAGTATACTCGACTTCGCCAACTAACACCGAGATGATACGCTTGTCAAATCATGGAAAATTGTTCAGAGACCGCAGTTTCGGCTCCTACGACCCATTTTCATGCTCATCGTTGGACAAGGAGGTTGATCTGGATGGCGTCTTCTTGACTCCAAGCAGGAGCTTACCAGCAGCTCCTCAACCTACCGTGATCTTGATTCATGGAGGTCCAACAATGCGCAACTCCAACGAGTTCGATACGTACTTGTTCTACTGGACGCCTTTCTTATTGCACCATGGTTACTCGGTCCTGCTCACGAACTATCGAGGAAGTACTGGGAAAGGGGAGAAGTTCGCCTCTTATAGCCTGAAAGGTATAGGACGATACGATTGGGAAGATGTCGTAACGATCACGAATCATGCTATCAACCTCAAGTACGCCGACCAGGATCGCCTGCTGGTAGGCGGCATTTCACAAGGCGGGCTTCTCACGTATCTCTGTGCCACCCGAAACGGATCATTGTTCCCCTGGAAGTTTCGCGCAGCCGTACCTCTGAATGGCATCACGGACGCAGACACCATGTCTCTGACTTCTGATCTCGGTGCATCGATCGAGACAGAATTAGATATTGCCGGATCGCCATGGACGCAGTCGAAAAATGATGCGAGAAACCGACAAGCGAGTGCTATCTGGGAAGTTGGCGAAGCAATGCGCAAGTCCAAAGCGGAAAAGGCCATGGTCCTCCCTCCAATGCTCATCATGCAAAGTGAAAAAGACGAGCGTTGCCCGATCGAGCAAGGCGTGGGCATGCGCAGGGCTCTGAGCCATTACGATCTGCCCTCTGAGTTTGTTGTTTATCCGCGACAACCCCACCTGCTGATAGAGCAAAAGTTCTGGATTGATATGGCGGAGAGACTCTTGCGATGGTGTGAGCTGCATATTGGGGCGTCTGCATAGTCAGCAAGCCAAGCTAGCTGACAAACCACCTCATCCTGCAGCCACAATCCTGGAACCGTCGCCACGCATTAGCAATCGCACAACCCCAGCGGCATATACCGAGCAGGCTGACTCGACGCGGAGCAGAACTGTGGCCGATAGACTATGTCCGCAAAGCAATGTTTTGTCATGTCTCCGCGCCTCTTCGTGTCGTCAAGATTCGGGATTCTAGCTTCGCTGGGGCTGAAGCCTATGCTCGAGACAGCAATCTGCATGACTTGATTCTCGAACGCATCATGCTGACAAAGTACGTTTGCAGAACAGTCACCTCCCGCAGACCCTGCTTCTACACGGGCATGATTGGTGAGACCGGAAAGCAGTCACTCCTGAAGTCGAAGATGGCGCCTTTTCGCCCGATAATGCGCGGCAACCGAAGCCCAAGCTCTGTCTGGTGCGAAGCTTAGACAAGCATACAGGTAATGTCCGGCCGTGTCCTATAGTCTCCGTCGGTAGCACCACTGAAATACTGCTCCGCCTCATCTCCTCCTATCATCCGGTGATACACTGCAAACAGGCCAGAAGTCAGAATCACCTACAGGCTCTGCGCTGGACTCAAGAGATTGCGAGTGACATTGCTGGAATGGACTTGATTCGAGATGCGCCCGTTGGCCAGTTGGTGCGCTGGCTCACCAACAATCGAGCATTGCAGTATCCCGAGGAGAAGCCCGGTTTCCGTTGCCCAGCAAGCTATACCGGCCGAGAAGAGCTTGCAGAGAAGTCTAATCCTGATTCTGTATCTCGCACCTGGAACAGCCAATCGACGGTCCCAGATCGCAGGCTCGACGTAACGGACATCGAGAAGAAAGACCTGGAACCCATAGAGGAAGGTGCCCAAGATGAATCCCCCAGGATTTCGGGCCCTGATCGTCCGACTCTGCAATCCATGCCGACAGCTCGATCAGATCTCGAGCGTGCCCTGACTACCGAGGACTTGGAGAAGCTGGAAACGACAAAGAGTCACATGGAGCGAGTTGGCACGCGCGCCACCCTGCAGCAGATCCGTACACAAGCAGAACTTGAAGCTGCCTTTACTGCATCCACCATCGCAAAAGAGCCCAGCCGTGCGATAGTGCCACAGCGAACAAGCAACGGAGATATCCTGGTAGACTGGTACACTGAAGGGGATCCAGAGAACCCTCAGAACTGGTCAAGTGGCAGGAAGCTCGTCGCTTCATCGATGATATATATCTACACGATGGCAGTGTATATGGGATCCTCGATCATCACCTCCTCGACTGAAGGCATCATGGAAGAGTTTCACGTCGGGCCAACCGCCGCCAGCTTGACTCTTGCGCTGTACACGCTCGCTTACGGCATTGGACCACTCCTCTTCTCTCCGTTGAGCGAAATACCAAGCATTGGCAGAAACCCGCCTTACATGATCACAATGGCAATCTTTGTCATTCTGTGCGTGCCAGCAGCTCTTGTGCAAAATTTTGCTGGCCTGCTCGTGCTTCGGTTTCTGCAAGGCTTCTTTGGATCACCCTGTCTTGCCACTGGTGGAGCGAGTTTGCAGGACATGTACAGTCTAATCAAGCTACCCTATGTGCTCTGCATTTGGGCATTTGCTGCGACTTGCGGCCCAGCGCTGGGACCGCTCATCTCAGGGTTCTCAGTCGCAGCTGAGGACTGGCGGTGGTCTCTTTGGGAGATGCTTTGGCTCAGCGGACCGGTGTTCATTGGCATGCTCTTCTTCCTGCCTGAGACATCGACTGCCAATCTCTTGCTGCGACGAGCACAGAGACTGAGAAAGCTCACAGGAGACTCAAGATTGAAAGCCCAATCTGAAATTGATCAAGCAAACTTGAAGCCAAGGGACATTGCTTTCGAGGCTTTGGTCAGACCACTACAGCTGATGGTCATGGATCCGGCAATCGCTTTCACGGCAGTCTATGTGGCGTTGTGCTACGGAATCTATTATTCTTTCTTCGAAGCATTTCCTCTGGTATACATTGCGATGTACGGCTTCAACCTCGGTGAGCTTGGATTGACATTCCTCTCAATCACTGTCGGAGTCATACTGGCAATTGCAGCATTCTACGCGTACCTTTACTACATACTGGAGCCGGAGATCCGCAAATTTGGCCTAGGTGCGCCTGAACGACGTCTGATCCCAGCTCTGATAGCTTCATTCTTGTGTCCGATCGGGCTCTTCATCTTTGGTTGGACCTCGAATCCAGATATTCACTGGATTGTCAGTGTGATTGGTATCATGATTTTCACGATGGGTATCTTTGTCATCATGCAATGCATTTTCGTATACCTTCCTCTGTAAGTCCCTCTTCGCGAACATCGATATTCTTGTTTACTAATCTCATACTAGGGTCTATCCACAATACGCAGCATCGCTCTTCGCCGGCAACGATTTCGCTCGATCGACGCTTGCGTTCGCAGCAGTGCTATTTTCGCGCCCAATGTACCTCAACTTGAACATCGGGCCCGGTACAAGTCTTCTCGGCGGCCTCACTGCTGGGTGTATCGCTGGGATCTTTGCCTTGTACTTCTTTGGGGAAAGACTTCGTGCCCGGAGCAGGTTTAGTGCCAAATAAGGCGTACGTAGCGGCCGAGGCTGCAGTGTCATGGACTCAGCTCTGCAAGGACCTCGACTCTCTTGAGAACTGACAAGCTCAATCGTCACTTGTGAACAGCAGGCTTGCGCTGTTAGCGCTGGGCTTGGTGTGGCTTGGCTTGGGGCATAGCTTTTGGGCCTGGGCTCTGAGCGATTCTCGAGATCGGATAAGTGGCTGGCTTTACCAACACAGCGACAACTTTGCAATCTGCCAACGAAGGCATCGGTCGGCCTCTTGCTATCAGGCTTGGGCCGATATTTCGCAAACATTGATCGGTCGGAACGCTCAATCGGTGCCGAAATCCCGATCTGCTCGCTGACGACAGATGTCGTGGGAGCTCTGGCAGGGATGTGCTGGCTCTCTGTACGTAAGTCAGATGCAGCAAAACTCACATGAGCACGGTCTACGCACACGCCTTACAACCTCAGTTGTGGCTCAGAGGCATCAAACATCTTGGCATTCGACAACTCCACATCTACATGCTGACATGCAGTTCCTGAAACACGACGCCAGTATCAGCTATGCTCCAGCTCTACCTTAAGCATCAAGTCACTCTCGAACTTGAAACACCAAGGCCTAGACTTCGTCATATTCAGCCCTGGTACATCTGCTGGTCAGTGGCTGTGAACAATCGTTGACAGGCTAAGCAGAGATTCTCCTCACTCATGGTTTCCTGGACGGAAATGCCAACGCTACGAGATCGAGACGTCCTCGCAACTTGCTGGCATCTTCATAGCAGGTCTACAAGCAATGAGCCTGACAAGACGACTTGGCAATTGGCGAGAATAGGTGATACTGCCTGGATTGCAGACGCGTAGCACGTTTGTGGCTCAGGAAGACAACGCTGTACGATCGTATAGAATCATCACTAAACTGGTAGTGTTGCGGGAAAGAGACATGTATATAATGCTGGAGTAGAGTCTTCAAATTGGATATCTAACAAATCAGAAAAGAACACAGAGTACCAAAACAACAAACCACAATCGTCAACTCGTTACCTTTCCAACTTCAAACATCGTTCAAAATGAAGGCACACTCCGTACTCGCCTTGATCACGCTCGTTGGAGGCTTGGTCCAAGCTCTTCCAAACAATATCGCTGCTCGTGATGGCGATGGCGGTAAGTCTTTTGCTTCAAGCATTCGGGCTGCGCTGATAAAATGATAGAGGACTGGCGTGACGTCGAGCGAAAGCTCAGAGACGAATACCACGATGCTAAAGACAAGTTCCGCAATGTACTTCCCGATAAGTGGGACGAGCATCGCATCAAGTTGAAAGTACGGGATGCGGATGATGGGCCAGATGGAGGGCCAGATGGCCCTGGTCCAGATGGCCCAGGAGGCAAAGGAAAGGGTAAAGGTAAAGGTGGACCCGATGGCTATGGTGATGACGGACCAGATGGTGATGACCGCGATGAGAGGGAGAAAGACGATGGACCAGATGGTGATGACCGCGACGGAAGAGAAAAGGAAGACCGCCCAGATGAAGACGGCGACGGCCCAGACGGCGATGGCCCAGATGCTGATTGTCCTGACGCTCATGGCCCAGACACCTACGGCAACCGCCAAAACAACAATAACAGATACGACGAACATGGACGTCCACAAGAGAACAACAACAACAATTGGAACAACAACCAACCTCCTCGTCCAGAAAACGAAAACGAAAGAGGAAATTGGAACCAAGGCCAAAGCCAGCAGCAACCTCGTCCAGAAGGTTATGGCAATCAAAACGGCGAGCAGCAGCCTCCACGCCCTAATACTCACGTCTCGGGCAATCAGCTGAGCAAGCGTCAGGACAATCGCCCCGACGGCGGAGATTTTGATTCTGACGCAGCAGCCGATGGGCCCGATGGTGATGTCGACGGCGATGGGCCCGATGGCGGTGATGATGGAGGTCCAGATGGAAATGGCCGTTGGAGAAATGCAGGTGGACGAAACACTTATCCTGTGGTTGGTGATGCGTTTACACTCGCTATTGTTATGGTTGCTTTACTGTGAACAAAAGTGCGATTGCTGCGCAAATTGAATTGCTTGGTCTTGTGTCGCAGGAAGGGAGAAAGTTGAATGAGATGAGGTGTTCGTTGTGGTTGGAGTGGAAAGTTTTTGATTGACACATGAAGCGTGACGAAAATTCGAGGGTCCTGGGTTTCGAGAAACATGCCAGACCCTGTTTGTGGTGTTTTGAGGGAATTGATGATGGCTTCTAATGAACGATGAGTGTATGAAGGGTCTTACAAGGTCGATCCAGTCGTTGAGGTTTTGCTTGTTTGATTCGATAGTTTGGTTGACACTTCGGTAATCATATTGCAGTTTGCACCTTAACTCTGTGAAATTCTCCCTTTCCCGCGGACTTGACTGTGTGAGCATTGAGTTTGCTGCATACTAAGATTGTGTCGGTGTCAGCTGTCAACTCAAAGGCCTCGTGATCGCAAGTTAACATTCGTCGATTGTACTTCCAATAGTATCATGGACGTTAAACTCGGGTTGCAGGGGTATTGAATTGTTTCGACAAAGGCGAAGAAGATGAAGAGAGTGCCGATAGCCGTCTGCCTTGAAGCTGTGCAATTTCTGTCAGTCGCTATATAGACACGTTGAACGTGCCTCAATTCACGGTTCACAGTCCAGTTCAATTCACATCCAGATCACTCTCTTTCAACGTCAGTCAGTCTTTACATTCAACCTCACAATGAAATTCAACTCGGTTCTCCTCGCCGTCGCTGCATCGCTCAGCGTTGCACAAGGCGCTCAGATGAACGCAGAGGCCAACGAAGTTGTCGCCCGCGCCGCAGAGGCAGAGCCACAAGGGCACGGTCCAGGAGGCAATTTCCAAGCTAGTGGCAGTGGTGGCGGCAGCTCAGGTGGCAGCTCAGGCGGTAGCAGTGGAAGCAGCGGCAACAGTAACAATAACAACAGTAAGTCGCAGACGCCGGTCTCCCACAGCTGGAGCTAACGCGCACTACTAGAAGACTGCGACGACGACGATGATGATGAGGGACACTGCAACTCCGCAACAGGACTGTCCCTTCCAGTTTTCGGCAGTGTGGCTGGACTTGCGGTGGCTATGGCTGCCTTGCTGTGAAGCAGCGTTGCTGGGGTATTTTCGGGAGTTGATAGGAAGTGAGGTCTGGATAATCATGGCGAGTCGTTTGTCGACTTTGATGGAGTTGCCGGTTTCGGTGGTGGACCCGCGGACGTAAGCGTACCATAATATCTCCATAACAAGAGTAGCCGTCGCCAACTGTCGGAACAATAAATCTTCGTGTGTCTCACTGGATCTCTCCAGGCACCAGCTTAAGTTCTCTTTCACTTGGTCGGCGAGCCACAAATGAGTACCATCTTGAGCATAGCGCATCGAGTGGAGTACTTCACTGGCGATTAGTGTGCTTCGAGAAATATACACCCATGAGCTCTGTGTGCAGTAGTGGCATCACTCCCACACAATGGAGATTGTGGTGCCAGCCAAGGCGATTCTCCCCGCAGCTTCTCCAGAATCTGCTCGTGTCTGCTTGGGGCTTGCTCGGCTGCGTTATGCTTACTTGAGTGACGTACGCTTACTGCGGAGAGCTGTCAAACGTGACATCGTGTTGCAAACCAGGTTTTCCACGGTTTCTGGCGGAACTCACAGAATGCCGCGCCTTCTCTTCGTGGCCTGACCAACAAATACATGCGGCCTGCATGGGTAGCAACTAGCAAGCGGCGATGCGTACGACGAGAGCCCATTGGGGATTCCTGGGGAGATCATCCGGATGTTCCGCTGAGGCTCGGTGATGCTGGGTGGAGCGGTGGAGTAGTAATATGTGGCTTTGCAGTCGATGCCAAGGGCTGGGCGCAGAACTTTTCAGTGGACATGTCCGGGGGTTTGTTCGGTGTTTTCGAATGAGGAAGCAACGTCTGTGGATGCCTTATGAATCCCGGTTGACAATGAAACATAGTGCATAGGCACTCGTCACCTCATTTGCTGATCACGCCGATTCTTTGCGGACACTGTCAGCTCTGCCCGCAAAACATGCCCGCTTCTCTGCGCCTATGCTTGAGACCAGCATTGACCAGGTAGTAGGTCGTGGCTCTCTTGTCATGATGGCTGAGCAGGCTTGTGTATCCTGCCAGCCGCCATGGCCGCGTACAGCTCAGACCTTGCGGATGAACAGGAGCAGCGTAGCGTAGTCTGAGACGCCGTATTCTGGGACTTCCGGAAAGTCGTGCCATGTATATAACATCCGCGCCGTGCTCATCCGAGCTCCTTCAACAAGTTGTCAGAACCCGGCCGCATCAAAATTATCTTCTCCAGCAAAGCATCTCATCGCCATCCGAAGTGGTTCTCCCAACATGCGCAACACCAACTGGACATTCGCCTTATTGGCTGCGGCCATCTGTGCTGTGAAAGGACAGGACCTGGACCAGAATGATATTCCACAGGAGTGTCGATCCACTTGTCAGCCAGTAGTGGACACTGAGAACGTGCGTGTGGCCCATGACCAGTGGTATTGAGACCTGCTAACAGTCGAGAAGCGCTGCGACCAGCAATTTGACGATGATGACAACAACAACAATCTCCAGCCAGGAATTCCAGCGAACCAGCAGTACCGAGACTGTGTCTGTCAGGACCAGAATGCCGCACAAGCCCTCGCTTCTTGCGTTGAGTGCGTGTCACGTTTCCCGAATTACTACCTGGATCTGGACGACAACAACAACCCTGATACCCCTGATGGTCCAGATGGCGATGATGTCAATGATCCCGATGGTGATGATGGGCAAGGCCAAGGCAACAACAACAATAACAACAACAGGAACCAGACCGTGATCGATAATGGTATGTCTCGAGGCCGCGATCCGAGAGATCGGTGCCAGGCGAAAAGCTGACCATCTTCACAGATGTCGCCGAGTGGGCGCGGATTTGCGGCCTGCAAGTTCCTGGAGCCAACAACACAAGCCCGAACCCAACTGCTGGACCTACTGCCGCTGCTCCAAGAGTCACCGCCACTGGTAGCACAACCGTGGTGCAGACCGTCGATTGTGACGATTTGAATGACCCCGACGGACCAGACGGCGACAACGACGACAACCCTGATGTCAACGAGCCCCAGTGCACCCGGACCACAGTGCTTCCAGTTTTCGGAACCATCACCGGGGGAAACCAAACCCCAGGGCCTGCTCCTACAGGCGTCTCGACTTCATTCGCCACATCTGTTGGCACTGGTGCGAATGGCCAGACGAGCACTTTCACGACTGGTGTTGCCGTTGCAACTGGTGCCGCCGCTCTCCCAGCCGAGGCTGTGTCGTTCTTCGGAGCTGGTGCCGCCGCTCTTGTCGCAGCTTTCGCTTTGTAGAAGCAACAAATCTTGAGGCGGGAATTGTTCTTGGTATTGTGTCGGGCGGTTGAGAGCCATTAGCCATGGCAGGCTCGAGGCCACAGTGCTTGTATCGGAAGTGGATCGTAGTAATAGCGATAGCTGATGCATTATGAGCCAACGAATAACGGACGTTTAATACTCGCTGAGCAATTCTGGTTCTGATTTATTGTTTCTTGAAGCGCACCGCGTATTCGATGCGGCCAGGTAGCCATGAACAGTATGCCATCCTGGGATAGCACCTGCAGATGAGCCTGTGGTACCCTGAAGGCCGCGACAGTAACTTCCGACTCGGTTGCTACGCTGCGGACCTGTGTTGTTAGTAATATGAAATTAGTGATATACGATTAGTCGAGGCACGGCTCAAGCTGGCAGTGTATCTTGGGCTCTCTCGGGCGAGAAAATCGCGTCAGCTCCGGGAGAGCCTTCATGGACAGGTAGGATCTTGTGAGCAGAGTCAAGAGTGAAAGCCCTTGTTTGCATTCTGCTGCAGCTTGGGATCTGAAGATTGATGGTGGGCTGACAAGTCGCGTGTTCAATCTGTTCACCAAGATTTGCCGATGACTTGACACGTCGCCCGCGAGTACCATACTTCCGCATCAGGCGGCGAAGCAACCTTTGGAGCGCAGTGAGTCTTCCATCGAGCGCGCCGCGAATCGCGTCGTACCGTCTGACATCGTGTTGCGGACAACGTATGTCGTCGGAATTGACGAGGAAGCGACAGCCATGGCGCACGACAAAGAGCCACGCCGTGGGACACGTGGGACGTGATATTGGTCGGAAGCAGTGTGTAAGCGAAAGGTTTGGTGCACACGGCAAAAGGCGCGTATCGTAGAGATGAATGGGGGATAGTGCTGCCCAAAGAATGGTATCGCGGGAGTTATTGCCTCTCTTCGCCTGTCGAACGAATGAGAAGTCGCTCCCCACAAAATCCCCGGCTCGCCCTCGGCCAACGCGGGCTGTTTAGTGACCTCGGTCAACTTGACCACTGCGTTCTGAGCCAGCCTAGGCGCAGAGCATCCTCGCATTAGCATTGAAAGAGTGTAAGGGACCTCTCAGATCGTCGCCGATTCCTTCGTTTTCCTCCTCAATCAGAGGATCTTGGACCTCATCTATTTACAGCTTGATCCTCTCCAGCATTCCTCATCTGGAGCTCCATCTCTTTCACATCGAGGAACTATAGCATACACTCACCATGTCTGTCCCATACAAGATGGAGGCCAGCGAGGAGCTGCTCGTCGCTGGCGGCGGTGGCGGCAACCGCGCGAGCGACAGAATCCCATTCATGGCACGTCCATTCGTGTCAGAGCGGGCGAAGAAGACCTTGGACGTGGTATGTTCGAGTAGCACTTCCGTGGTGGCGAGGCCAGCCATGCTAACACTCTCACCAGGTCGAGAAGTTCGTCGAAGAGGAATGTATCCCCGCAGACACCGTATACGCACAGCAGATTGGCCAAGGCGTGCAAGAACGATTCAGCGCGCACCCACAGGTGATTGAGGACTTGAAGAAGCGAGCAAAATCACTGGGATTGTGGAACATGTTCTTGCCAAAGAACCACTTCAAGGAGGGTGCTGGCTTCAGCAACTTGGAATACGGCCTGATGGCAGAATATCTGGGCAGGAGTGCCACTGCCTCGGAGGCATGCAACTGCTCCGCTCCAGATACTGGCAACATGGAAGTGTTCGCCAAGTACGGCACACAAGCACAGAAGGACAGGTGGCTCAAGCCATTGCTCGACGGCAAGATTCGCAGCGGTTTCCTGATGACCGAGCCAGATGTTGCATCATCCGATGCTACAAACATTGAGCTCAGCATGCGGAAGGAGGGCAACGAGTATGTGCTCAATGGCCAGAAGTGGTGGTCCTCGGGAGCTGGCGACAAGCGATGCGAGGTCTTCATTGTCATGGGCAAGTCAGATCCAAACAACCCAAGCCCTTATAAGCAGCAGTCCGTCATCATCGTGCCATTCGATGCTCCAGGCATTACCATTCACCGCATGCTGGGTGTCTTTGGCTACGATGATGCACCACACGGACATGGCCACATCAGCTTCGAGAACGTACGAGTACCGGCCGAGAACATGGTGTTGGGCCCCGGCCGCGGCTTCGAGGTCATCCAAGGACGTCTTGGTCCCGGCCGCATCCACCACGCCATGCGTAGCCTGGGTGCTGCCGAGAAGGCTCTGGAGTACATGATCGCCCGCATGAACGACCCTCGCAAGACACCATTCGGCAAGCAACTTGCAGAGCACGGTGTCATGCTTTCGCGTGTTGCAGACGCTCGCGTCAAGATTGACTCCGCCAGGCTTTTGGTCTGTGAGGCCGCCATCAAGATTGACAGCAAGGATGCCAAGTTCGCTCTCAAGGAGATTGCAGAGGCGAAGATCCTCGTTCCAAGGATCATGCTCGAAATCGTCGACGACGCTATCCAAGCATACGGAGGTGCTGGTGTCTCCCAAGAAACTCCTCTCGCAAACATGTACGCTTCAGGACGAACGATGCGAATCGTCGATGGTCCTGATGAGGTGCACATGTTGCAAATGGGCAGGAACGAGAACAAGAGGGGCAAGGCCTGCCTTGAGAAGATTGAGTGGCAGAAGAAGAAGGCGGCGGAGATGTGCAAGGCATATGGAATGGAGAAGAGAGATATCCTCCAGTTGGATCGCCAAGTAGCCAAGCAGTCAAAATTGTAGATTTTGCAATGGTTAGATGATAAGCGAACGTTCGACAGCAGTCACTGAAGAGGCAGCCAAAGTTCTGAATCATGTAAAGTGGTGATGATCACGAAGTTGTGAGAGCCTGGCGCTTTCCATGTCAAGTCGAGTCGAGTCCAGTTCTTGCCTGAGGCGCGAAGCACCTGCCTCGCGACCGCGACTCAACTCAACGCCTCTCGCCTTCCTGCACGACATCTCCAACAACGTCCTCTCCGCCCCATAAACCTCGTATCAACGAAGATGCAGCATGACCACATCCTTATCGCAGACATCGCATCGCTACCACGCATGCACACTTCCATGTCGTGTCAAAACCACAGCGAAGGGATCAAGAAACCCGATTTGGGCAAAGCTATCCACAGCTTGTCTTCCAACCCTCCCACCGCAGAGCAACAAGCCGGAGTATGCTGACCTTTTGCGTGCAGAGCGGGTGGCATGACCCCGCTACGCGATACGCGCTCACGCGTCCCTTGACTATGGTAGGTATGCTCCCATTGAAATGGTAAAGCGTGAGTGGGATACGTCCTCCGGTTGCTACCGTCTTTATTCAGCCATTTGTCGCGTGTCGCAGTCCGGACTTTTGGAGCTTGGGTATATTTCAGCTTGCTTTGCAGTTTCGCTTGTGTTGGAGCTTTGCTTTGGAGGGAGCACTTCAAGAGAAATCTTTCTTACGTCTGTTTACCCTCTGAAGTCTTTTGGTATATTTTCTCGCGAAAGACAGTCAGATGTTCGGACCACTCTACGACTATCCCCTGCGGGCACTGGCAGACATCTCTACCACGGGGAGCAATGCGAAGAAGATGCCCGCGACAACAGATCAACGAGTCGTGATCATCGGTGCGGGGATAGTTGGTGCCAATGTCGCAGATGAGCTGGTCTCAGCAGGATGGAAGAATATCACAGTCGTGGAACAAGGGCCACTAGGAATGCCTGGAGGTTCTACATCACACGCTCCTGGACTGGTCTTTCAGACAAACTCATCAAAAACGATGACAAAACTTGCAAAGTACACCAGAGATAAGCTTTCATCCATTGAGAAGGATGGGCAAAGCTGTTTTAATCCAGTCGGTGGGCTGGAAGTGGCGACGATTCCAGAGCGGATGGAGGAGCTTAAGCGTAAGCACGGGCTTGCTGCGTCTTGGGGAATTGAAGCACGTCTCATCAGTCCTGAGGAGTGTCTCGAAAAGTACCCACTGCTGGATAAAGGAAAGGTCCTCGGTGGCTTGTATATCCCCAGCGATGGGCTTGCTCTCGCAGCACGAGCGGTACAACTCTTGATTGAACGTACACGGGCAGCAGGAGTTCGATACCTCGATCTCACTCCAGTGACTGGAATCGAGCGCAAGAATAACCGTGTCATCGGCGTACAGACGACAAACGGAACCATCCCCGCCGATATCATCGTGTCCTGCGCAGGGTTCTGGGGAGTAGAAATTGGTGCGATGGTCGGACTTCCAGTTCCACTATTGCCACTCGCACATCAATATGTCAAAACAACACCGCTGCCTTCGCTGAAGATGCGCAATAACCCGCCAAACTGGGCGACACTCCCCATTCTTCGTCACCAGGACCATGATCTCTACTACCGAGAGCATGGCGATCAGTACGGTATTGGGTACTACGGACATAAGCCTATGCCTGTGGTGGCAGCATCTTTGGGTGTGACCCCCAAGCAAGTCGATGAGAAGAATATGCCATCTCGTCTTCAATTCACACCTGAAGACTTTGCACCGGCTTGGAAAGAGTCGCAAGAACTGCTGCCGGCGATGAGAGAAGGACAAATCGCAGATGGCTTCAACGGCATCTTTTCTTTCACGCCTGATGGAGGTCCGATCTTCGGTCAACATCCTACATTGGACGGCTTCTGGGTAGCAGAGGCAGTCTGGGTTACACATTCTGCTGGCGTGGCTCGTGCCCTTGCACAAACACTGACGACTGGGAAATCGGAGATCGACATGGCCGAGTGCGAGATTTCTCGTTTCGAAGATGTTCAAACAGCACCCGATTACGTCCTCGAGACTTCATCGCAGAATTTTGTCGAGGTGTACGATATCATCCATCCCTTCGATCCCAAAGAGTCGCCACGAAACTTGCGTGTCACACCGTTCTTCCAGCGGCA
The DNA here is from genome assembly GCA_002933655.1 of Cercospora berteroae. NCBI lineage: Eukaryota > Fungi > Ascomycota > Dothideomycetes > Mycosphaerellales > Mycosphaerellaceae > Cercospora > Cercospora berteroae. The sequence goes on from PNEN01001767.1 coordinate 62,424, forward strand.
GAAAGAGCTAGGAGCATACTTTCTGGAGCAAAGAGGTTGGGAGAGACCACACTGGTACGAGGCCAATGCAGCACTCGTGGACCAACTGCCGTCAGAATGGCGACCAGTCGATCGTGATGCTTGGTCAAACAAGCATTACTCCCCCATCGCAGCTGCAGAAGCATGGAAGACACGAACTGCTGTCGCCATGTTCGATATGACTCCACTGCATCGTCTCGAAGTATCTGGACCAGGAGCTGTCGAGTTACTTCAACGACTCAGCACGGGCGATATGTCCAAGCAGCCAGGCTCGGTCACATATGCGATGTTACTGGACGATCAGGGCACAATTCGAAGCGATATTATTGCTTCTCGCCTCGGGGAGAATCTTTTCCAAGTTGGCGTGACGAGCCATACACATTTCGACTATTTGAGTCGTGAGGCACGAAAGCAGAGTGAACTGTCCCCCAACCTCAGCAGATGGGTCCAGGTTCGCGATGTGACTGGTGGGACATGTTGCATTGGTCTCTGGGGCCCACGCGCTCGCGACTTGATCACGACCGTGAGCAAAGACGATTTCAGCGAAAGTGGTTTCAAATACCACCAAGTCAGGAAAGTGCACATCAATGGCATTCCCGTCCGCGCCATTCGCCTCACTCATGTCGGAGAGCTAGGCTGGGAACTTGTCACGAGCGCAGAGAATGGTCAGCGCTTATGGGATATTCTTTACAAAGCTGGACAACCTCATGGAGTAATCGCTGCAGGCCGTATCGCACTCAATGCTCTACGCATGGAAGTTGGATACCGCGACTGGGGCTCAGATATGACTACGGAACATGATCCTTACGAGGCTGGTCTGGCTGCTACGATCAACACTAGGAAGACGAGCTACGTTGGTCATGCAGCTCTACAGCAAAAGTCAAGACCCTCACGAAGACTGCGATCCCTCGTGATCAACGACGGGAAATCCGTTGTCCTAGGAAAAGAGCCCGTCTTCGTCGGAGGGCAGGCAAAAGGCTATATCAGCAGCGCTGCATTCGGCTACAGCATTGGCAAGCCTATTGCGTATGCTTGGCTGCCTAGCACAGTGAGCGAGGGTGATGTCGTTGAGATTGAATATTTCAGCAAGAGAATTCAGGCCACTGTTTCGCCTGATCCTCTGCTGAAGTTGGCGAATAAGGCGAGGAGGACGAGTTCGGGTGCTGGAAGGCAGGATGTGTGGGGAGGGGCGCAGATTTCTGCGAGGGCGAAGTTGTGATGAGGGATGATGAGATATGAGCTTTGGGCAAAGTGTGTATAAGCATGGCTTGATGATTATGAGGCATTGGTGGCGTTTTTTCTGGACTTGGTTTGAGATTGCAGACAGAGCGTAATGAGTATGTTCATGATGAGCTGCTTTCTGCTTCATTCATTTTCCTATGCCATGCTTCTCATGTCGGCGTGTCAAAATGTGACATTGTCAATGTCTCTCAGCCACCAGATCCTACAGACGGTGAAGATCAATGCGATGTGAAACAGCACATTGTAGTTGGTCACGGATTGCCTAAGCATCGAGATGTTGCCTTGGTGATCATTTTTCACAGACTGATCACACGATGCTTCATGTGAGCTTGGTGACTCGGGGCCGACCATTACCGTCTCCAACCTAGATCATCGACTTCTCCAGGAGGTGTGGACTCGGGCCTGCGATTGGCACAAGTGTCAGGCTGTCGCGAAGGAGAACCGACGTCGTACCGCGTGTGTTGCTGGTCGGCGTAACGATGGACGGGGCATCACAACGGGGTCCAGACTCATCATGAATGCGCAATCGCTGGTCAGTGGTGCAGGTGTTCTGGGTGGTCCTCCTTCCAGATGTGGTGTTGCTATCCCACCCACGAACTTGCCGCGCCACGATGATCGGCGGCACGGCCCTCCCGGGGCCCTTTCCCCAGGCTGATGTTCGTCCATCTTCACGGCGGCGCACTGGATGTTGACTCCCAAACAGGATGCCACGATCCGCCATCACCACCACCCATACGCGTTCTCGACCCGCCCAAGCCTGCTGCCATCTTCCTCGCATCCCACGTGTCGCGCCGAAATTGCACGGCTCATGAAGTCAGCATGACCACGCGCCTGCCGCTGTCAGCGCCTCTTGACCCGACCGAGTGCGAGTAACCAACCGCCGCCAGCGAATGCCACCTGCACTCGTCCTGCTGAGCAAGACTGTCGTCGTGTTGCTGCCCCGCCTGGGTGATCACGATGTCGCGTAGGCGCGCTCGAGATGGTGGGCTCGGTGCAACAATAGCTGCAACAAGTCCCGTAGACCGCGCCAATTTGCCGTCACGGCGGCAGCGCAATCCAGGCGCCTCGTGTTGGGCAGCGCTTCCGATTGCATGCGACGTGGGAAAAGATAGCACGGGCGTTGAGAGATAGCAGCAGCAGCAAGAAAACACCAACATCGTGTCCGTCCCGCGATCAAGTGCGATCTCTGGCGACTGCTATCGGCAGCAGCGATAAAGCCACGAGATATCCAAGCAAGCAGGCGCGTCGTGCGTGTCGAGATACCAGCCCTGATGTAATTGGCCCGGGAATCGAATGGGAGGGCAGCCATATCGGGTAGCTAGGTTCGCCTGCTGGTCTCAGCATTGCCTAACTCAAAATGGATGCCTTGATCCTATGCCAAAGGACACGCTCACCCCATGGGGTTTGGCATTTCTTCGTGAGACCATGCTGTCCAGCATACAGAATCACCATATATGCCAGCGTAAGTGTGTGAGTATTGTGGCGGTCTCTTCATATCACACCACAAACCACTCCATTCCATCACAATCCTGTCCTATCCCACTTCCATACTATTGAGATATATCCTTCACCATGCCAAGGACAGACTCAGTAGCCTCTGGCTTCTTGGGCTATTTCGGCTTCGGTGCCAAACCAACAGAACCTGAGGTCAAGAATGCCACGCGTGCGCTGCCAGCCAGCTGGTATCAATCAAAAGAGATGTATGAGCTCGAGCGACGAGCAATCTTCTCTCGCAAGTGGCAACTCCTCACACACAAGAACCGCTTCGTCGAGGCCGGCGACTTTCTTCGCTTTCCCATTGCTGGGTTCAACATTGTCCTTGTCAAGGACCGTCAAGGCAACATTAATGGCTTCCACAACGTTTGCAGACATCGCGCCTTCCCCGTCGTGACAAAAGACTCGGGCACCGCAAGAATCTTTTCCTGCAAATACCACGGCTGGTCGTACGGTCTGAACGGCAAGTTGGCGAAAGCACCTGGCTATCAAGACCTCGATGGCTTCAAGAAGGAGAACAACGGTCTGCTTCCTATCCACGTCAAGATTGACAAGACTGGTTTCGTGTGGATCAACTTGGACGCAAAGGAGGAGCCAGAGATTGCATGGGAAGATGATTTCGGAGGCGTTGACGAGCAACAGCGATACGAACAGTTCAACTTTGAAGACTACCGTTTCGACCACTTCTGGGAGATGGAGGGCGATTACAACTGGAAGATCTTGGCCGATAACTACAATGAGTGCTACCACTGCCCAACAACACATCCTGACATTGGTGCGCTTGCAAACTTGGACTCGTATGCCGTCAACACAACGAAGGGACAGATTCTCCACGACGCTGCCACGACTGAAGAGCAGAGAAAGGCCGGTCTCGTCGTCGCAGCTAGCTACTACTTCCCTAACGTTTCCACTAACATTTCGTAAGTCCCTCGCCATCGCGCTGATGATCACATAGCCACTAACACCTCTCTCAGCCCTCACTTCTTCATGATCCAACGCTTCGTCCCCAGCAGCGCCAGCCGCTCTTCCATGCAATACCAAGTCTTCCGCAACAAAAACTCCTCGGACGAAGACTTTGACCTCGTCAGCGGAATTTACAAACGCATCATGTCCGAAGACAAATACCTCTGCGACGCAGCGCAAAAGAACTTGAATGCTGGAGTGTTCATCAACGGTGAAATGCACCCCAAGATGGAAAAAGGACCTCTCTATTTCCAGGCTTCTATTCGGGAGACGGTTGTTGCGCATCATGCGAGGGAACAGCAACAACGAGAGGAGATTTGGCCTGCGAGACATCAGTTGCCTAATACGACGAATTCGGTCATTTCGCAGGAGGATATTGATTTTTGTTCGGGGTTGGCGTGTTCGCCGGAGAAGCAGGAGCAGTTGGCTTGGTAGACGGTGGTCGGCCAAGATGATGATGTTGATGATGATGACGAAAGTTGATGCATTTTTTTAGTGATAGCGTTCGCAAATTTGAGCAAATAGCATTTCTTGAGAAGGACTGGAGTTGGGAATATTCTGGATTACAAGGGAAGGGAGAGAAGATTGATGATGGAAGGAGTTGAAGGTTATGCAAGTGTTGCACCACTCCGTTGGAAGTAGTTAATATCTTTTAGACACATTCGCGTTTAGCGATAGGATTGATCGATTATCAGAAGAAGTTCTACCATTTTTTTGACTTGCTTCTCAATTCTCCATAGTATTTCGCTGTTCATCATCTCGTCGCCTCATGGATACTGAGTGGAATCGTCGGCATGGTCCAAGCGAGCAAGCCAACGGCGACTTCCATTTCGGGCGCTGCCGCCAACCACCACCCTCCTCCCCCACGACCTCTTCTCCTCCTCCGTCTGATGATCGTCTCAGAATCTCTCATCAGCACAGTCAGCACCCAACAAGCGGGGCACATCCGGCATGAACCGAAACACACTTCGCCCGCCGCAACGACACATCTCGTGACATTCCATACCAGCCCGTCCGGCCAGAACACTTCCGTTCTGCCATCCAACAAATCAGCCATGCCACTGCAAGCCTCCCGTCAGCCACCAAGAACGCTCTTTGGGCAGCGGAAATCTGTCAAAATCCCGCGGCTGTCCTGGCCATGCCACACACATGCTGTGTGGCCGGACAATGCAGATCCCTAGCGATCAGCGATGAGCTTCGAGACTCTTATTTTCTGATCCTGCCGTCTTGGTGAGAGCACGCGAGCATCGCGTTGTTAGCCGCATCAACCTGGTGTCTATCCCTCTACTACTCTCTGTCTTGCATTGTGCTTCCACCTCTTGATTACTCCTTCTACAGACCGTGACGCTCCGATTTGATACAGCCGTGGAGCCGTTGATACATGCACATCATCCACGCTAGGGACTTAAGGAAGACTAAGTTATTACGCAAACGACTCTTTCCTCGTCGGCGGGGTTACGGTTCTCGGCGTTGCCGCCGTTGTTGGGAAATACAAACATCACATCACCTGAGCATTTCGCGAGAGAGAGCAGATATATTCCAATCTAGGATCGTCGCTGCTGCAAGAATGGCATATCCTTTCCTCGTCGCACCTATCTTCGCGCCTACGTACCGCGTCGTGGAACAACCTGCTCGCCGGCAAAGTGTTCCTCTCCCAGCGCCACCCAAAAATCACGCCGATTTAGAAGGATTGGACTTTCATCACGATCCCAGTGGCTCGCCTTCACCTACGAATACAGGCATGGAATCTCCTGCGAGAAGAAATAGTTCACTCGCCACTCACCGCGTTCCAAGAACTTTCGGCTCTGCAACAGTTCGAACACGATCCCTCGGCTTCGGAGCAGGCGTTGTCTACGAACGCGACTACCAAGAACCTTCCGACGACGATGTCATAATCGTTACAGTCCGACTCAGCAATCAATTTCGAAAACTCTCAGTCGATGGCGGAGACGAACTACCCAGCCGGCAAGTAGTCCAACACCCATTTCGCCACAATACCACCGCATACCAATGTACAATTACTAACGACCTTCGTAGCCCCCAACGCCGCTCTTTCCTCCGCCGCCTCTCAACCCGAATGGGCTCCGGTCTCGACCACAGCGCCCAAAAAGAAGAACGCTACAAAGCCGTCAAGATGCCCCGCGGAGAATATAAACGCCATTTTCGACGCGATAAAGATGGGAATTATGCTGGATCTGAACCTGAACGAGAATGGAATGAAGCTGAATTGATGAAGGAATATGAAGCTTATCAGGATTTACCGCTCTCGACGGTTCTGTTGTGCTAGAGTTGAACTGCTGTGAAGTTCGTCCTTCTGGCGGGGTGGAATGGGATGGTGGTGTTGCCGGAAAGGTGAGATACACACGAAGCGGTGTATGCTCAACAGAATTAACGAAGACCCTTGGCGTCAAGAGACTTTCCCATCGGTGGTCGATAGAGCGAATGGAAAGCTGAGAGAGAAAGAAAAGGGCGTTATCACGCCATGATTTCACAGGCGTCGAAGTTGAGCAAGATTCGGGTGCGATCGGAACTGTCCATGGATTCCACGCATGTGATTGCGAGCAAGAATAAGAAAGGATCAAGGCGAGCGTGCAAAGTGATGAGCATTCTCTGAGCACTTTCGCTTTTTGGTCTCAAGAATACAGAAACGAGAATCTTCCCATGCTCGTTTCTTTAAACCTCCGACTGGGGGCCGGTCATGACACAGGTCTGTTACAAGATATGATCGCAAGTGCTAAAAGGCCAAACACATGAGAAAGAAAAAGGCGAGTAGTTGGGAGAATCTCAGGTGCTAGGCTTGTATGCTATTCGGGAAAATTTGTGCGGTTTGTGCGAAGGAACGACGCAGACGATTGTTCGACCAGGTTGCAAATCCCGTTGCAGAGCATATGTAACAATAGCGGCTTTGGTCCCTAAGCCTCACGTTATCCTCAATCTTCCTCTCCCTGTTTGCATCCAGCAAATGTGCGCCGGTCAAGCTCTGCCACTACGGCACAGGAAACAAGTCTCCACAATAGTCGGAGACTGGGCGCTCGTCTGTCAGGTGCTGTCCGCAGCCTTGCGGCCTGGTGGATTGATACTTATCCGCTGCTGGAAGTTTCGAATTCACTTCACGACGCGAAGCAGTTGTAGATCCGGGAAACAGACCCCGGACCCAAACGCTGCTGGAGCTCCTAAAGTTCCGATCGCGTGTTTTGTGACGGCGATCTCGACGTCGTCAGGCGATATTCAACCCTTGTTGAAATGGACGGCCGGGCCGATATTCGCCTCTACTGCTGTTAAAACAAGCGATTTTCTGGCGAATCAGTATGAGATAGACCGCTCTCCTTCCGCCTTTGACCGTTGTTTAGATATCGTAGATCCAGCTTCTCTTTCCAGGTAGGAAGCCTGCGTACGAAGCGTGCGCCTGGCATCTCCTAATCTCCTGTGTCGTGAGGTCTTGCGGAAGAGCGTAAATGTAGACCTGTCCTGGTTCCGCAGCGTGTGCGAAGAGCTTGTGAGTGTGCGTCATCATTTCAGGTCCCATGGTCTCGTCAATGCCAACGTTGCAAGGCGATGATTGTGGCAAAGAAAGAATCTTATGCCGCGGTTGCAATATTTGCTGAGGAATGAGCGAGAACTTCTCATCAGTCGGAATCGGAGTCAGAGCCATAGTCGACGAGCGACAGTCCCACGCCCAGCTCGACATGCTTTCCGGGCAGATCGTTGGCAGTCACCGGTCGGTCCATCAGCGGATCTGGTTGTGGGGCCACTGGCTTCGATACTGGCTCAGGAGCGGGCGTGGGCGCAGCTGGCTTCTTCAATATGCCCTTCTTGATTCCGAGCGCATTTCCGAAATCCTTCTTTGGTTTTGCAGTCCGCTGAAATGTGGGTAGAGCCGGTGGTGGCATTGCTGCGCGATCAGCGTCAACACCTCCACTGGCAGCTGAAGATGGCTCTCCTTCTAAGTCATCATCTCCTAATCTTCTCACCCTCTCGCCCGTGCTGCTTTGGAAAGCCATCCTGGCTTGCTCTTCCAGTTCCCTTTCTATCCTCTCAGCTTCCTCGTCAACTTTTGGCGCGACGACTGTGCTAATGCCATCCTTGCCCACCCTTTCCCGCGCCGCATTCCGATGCCTCACGTCGTCCAACGCATCTGCGATGGCCATCTCTGTCTTTGCATCTAATGTCTTCTTCTCCAGTTCCTTCATGGCATCGCGGTTCTCTTCCTCTTCTGCGATGCGATCCAGCCTCTCTTCCTCAGTCTCCTCTGCTAGCTTCGCCTCTCGCCAAACCTCAAAGTTCCGCTTCGCGCCCCTCTCACAAGTATAGTCCATGTTCTTGGGGTCGGTTTTGAACGTGATTTCGGCAGAGCATCGCGTACATCGGATATAGAATCGAAAGATGGTGATCGCATAGTACTTCTCCTCGGTCGTCTCTTTCCGAGCGTTGAACTTCCGGCCCTTGTAGATGAACTCGCCGCATGAGGTACATTTCATGCTAAACGGAGCCATCAAGCGCACAGTCTGCACTTTTGGACCAGTCTGCTTCGGCCCTCGCTTTCGTTCGAGCTTGGAGGGGTCGAAGTCCGGTGGGTAGTATTTGGTGAGCACCTTTCGTTCAGACATGGTGGGCGACGGTGATCGGGGAAGACCAGTGGTGTTGGGTGCGGCTTCGTCGCGTGGTCAGAGTGGAGGTTTGTGGTGAAGTTGGAGAACAGGATGGAGGCAGGAAGGATAGGCAGACGAAAGAGTTGACAGGGGTCGGTGTTGGGTCCGGTCGGCAGCCCCACTCTGACGCGAGCTAAAGTGCAGGTGCCGGTCGCGTCAACAAAGCAGCAGTCGCGAGTCGCTCGACGTTCTTTTCGCTAGGTAAGTTGCATTTGCAGTCGCGCACCTGCCGTATGCTCGCATTCACAGCACGCAGTAGCGACACCAAATGCATCTCAGTATAGCAGCTAATTAGTGGAGCGCAGCAAACGACAAGCAACACGCAGCATGGAAGCGTACCTGCGCAGCTGGCGAGAAGATGCTCTGCATCGACACCAGTTCGATACGGCGATCTTCGCTGGCGATAAACTACTGGCACTGACGGGTATGTGTCTATTTCTGCGCCTATAGCTATCGAAGACACAACTGATGCGCCTTGCTAGACTCGGACGAAGACGCCTATGCTCTGGCCCAAATACACTTCTCCGCCGGAAACTACACACGCGCTCTCGCCTTTCTGTCGCGATCCGAATTGCTGCAACGGCCACCTGCCTCACGATACCTAGCAGCACACTGCTACATCCACCAAGGGAGGCATGACGAAGCCTTGTCACTGTTAGGGGAGAAGAATCCGGTACATTTGGCGACAACGGCAGATGCCCAGCGCAGAAAACTGCAGCATGTCAGCAACGGTCTGGCTTCCAAACAACATGCCAAGTCCAAGCTACCGAGCCGAACAGATCGAGTCGATCGCAGCGCGGAACGGGATTTGGAAGATGCGAACTCGCTGCGGTATGAGGCCGGCATGTGCTATCTACGAGGGTTATGCTATGCGAAACAGAATGCGTTCGATCGCGCAAAGGAATGCTACAAGGACGCTGTGCGGATAGACGTGCAATGCTTTGAGGCCTTCGACCAGCTGGTGAAGAATTCGCTCATGAGCCCTGGAGAGGAGTGGGATTTCCTGGACAGCCTGAACTTCGACAGTATACATGCCGAGCCTGGAGATGGCGCCGCAGCTGAAGCAGCAGACTTCACAAGAAATCTGTATTCAACACGCTTGTCCAAATATGCACGGCCGGACGAGTTCGATGCGGCGATCGAGACTTTATCAACACACTACAAACTGTCGCAGAATCCTGACATTCTGCTGGCGAAGGCCGAGAAGCTCTTCACCGCATCGCGATTCCAGGCTGCTGTCGACCTTACGAACCAAATACTGGAAACGGATCCATATAACTTCGCTTGCATACCCCTTCACCTGTCGCTTCTCGCCCAACTCAATCATACGAACGCGCTCTTTGCCATTTCGCATGAACTTGCAGACACGCACCCTAGTGAGCCTTGCACATGGCTCGCTGTGGGTACCTACTACTTGAACACGAATCGAATACCCGAAGCACGATCATATTTCTCCAAGGCCAGTCTTATGGATCCGCACTTTGGAGCCGCTTGGATCGGCTTCGCGCATACATTTGCTGCAGAGGGCGAGAGTGACCAAGCAATTGCCGCGTACAGTACTGCTGCGCGGTTGTTCCAAGGCACGCATCTCCCTCAGCTCTACCTCGGAATGCAGGAAATAGCTCTTGGGAATCTGGCGATCGCACGAGAATACTTAACGGCAGCTTTTGGGTTATGCCAAAGGGACCCTCTTCTCATCAACGAAATTGGTGTATGCTGCTACATGGAGGGCGAATTCGATAGCGCCATTGACCATTTCAACCTCGCGCTGCAGATCTCGATCGACAATGAAGCACCGCAGAATCAGTACACGAGTACGCGCCTTAACCTGGCACACGCATTACGAAAGGCTGAACGATTTCACGAAGCTCTTGAGCAATTTGAAGAAGTGATCCGTCTAGGTCTACGGGATGCAGCCGTCTTTTCCAGCAAAGGATTGGTCCTTCTCGAATTGGAGGACTCATTCCAGGCCACCGTAGCACTCCACGAAGCTCTCGCCATCTCGCCGCAGGACCCCATCGCTACGGACCTTCTTAACAAGGCGCTTCGACAAATGGAAAACCAAGGAGTGTTGGGAGGAGCGGACGAAGAGATGTGGGATCAAGGCATCGCGACCAAAGTGCACCAACTGCGAGCTGGGCGAGGTACGGGCTCACGAAGACGGAGAGTCATGCGGCAGCCCGAAGACAGTATGGAGCTGGATGGTGCAAGCAGCAGCCGAGTTTCGGGGTCATAGCGTGAACCGAAGCCGGCAGATACTGAGCAACGCAGCCTACACGCATTCAGGAATCGCAGGAATATCACGTTCCAGGAATTTGTGCTCCGGCTTGGAAACGAGAGACGGTCTACCTTTCGGGAAAACAGAGGCCGGAGAATGTGAGATCTCATGCCGCACATGGAGGATTGATGATCACGATACGAGAGGTTTGCATTCAGCGAAAGTTGGACATGGAATGAGGGAGGGACTTCGTGGGCGCCACGGTAGATCTCGACGAATTGTACAGCACGATTACAGCCCGAGTGGCTCTACGATACCGCATTCGATGCTGGCATCACCAAAGCACATTTCCAACCCGAAATTCGATCGCTGCTATGAGGGCCGTACTGCAGCCGCAGCTTAAGCTTGACTACTGATGACTGTGCGCTATGATGTATATAGACGTCCTCCGCTGTGTCGATCAGAGTGCATTGGCTTGCTTCACCTAGCATCCCAGACTAGGCCTGGATAGGCGCTGGGCGTTGGATGAAAGCTGTGGCACATGCTGGCCAAGCCGCCCTGCGTCAGCGTTGCATGCCAAAGAGTGGTTCAGGATCGGTTCGCGGGGCTTTCTCCCAACCTCACATGTCTCTCATCAAGTCATGCTAGCACGCCTGCACTGCGATACATGCTGCTGATGACGTCTCTCGCCAGCGGGCAGCGAGTCGTGTCGACTGCTGGTCGCAGCGGTGACGACCCCTGCATGACCGACACACCCGGCCGCCCGCCTCAAGCTTTGGGCGCGAACAGCTCTTCCGCGCTCCGCCCGCAGACGCGTGAGGGCGGAGGTGAGGAGCACGGCTGGGCGGCGGCGACGGTGGTAGGTGGAAGGGGTGGCAGAAGCATGTCTCCCCTCACACTCCCCGGTCACGATGGTAGGTGAAGTCCTTGGTTGTTGTCGTCGATATCAAATCTGCCTTCGTCAAGCACAGACGCCGAGAGGACAAGCACGAGCACCATCGTGCAGCTAAGCGACCAGGGGGCCTTTCCAAAATCTGCCGCCGAAGTCCCACCAGCAAACAGCAACACGCGCAGTGTTTGCCCACGCGCTACTTCCAGAGATACCGCCACATCTCTTCACCGCAACGAGCCTCGAGCATCAACCTCACCCATCCTCACCGGAGTATCCTATTCCCTCCCTGTGTGAATCCCACCCCGTCGATCCTGCGTACACACACACCTACCAAGCATGGGCAACTTAATTTCGACACCGGGCGTTCCTAAGGAGAAGCTCCACGAGGTCGAAGAGAAGCTCAAGGCCAGCAACGCCGACATCGAAAGCAAGAAGAAGGAACTTGCCGCCAAGGAAAAGGAACTCAGCGAGTCCCAGTCCAAGTCAGACAATGCAAGCAAAGAGGTTGCCGAACTGAAGAAGAAGGTGCAAGAGCTTGAAAGTCAGTTGGCCAACTTCGAAGCCGAGAAGCAGGCGGCGATCCAGAAGTTGCAGCAAGACTTGCAGAACAGCACCAAGGGTAACGATGCCCAGCGACAGGCGCTCGAGCGCGTGTCTCAGTCTGTCACACAAGAGCGAGACCATGCGCGCAATGAGCTGAGAGCGGTGCAAGAGAAGCTGACCACGTTGGAGACGAGCAACAAGCAGCTCGAGCAAGAGGCTGCTGCTGCCAAGAAGGAATTGGAAGAGGCCAAGGCCTCGCGAGAGCAGTTGGAGACCAGTCTCAAGGCCGAGCTCGCCTCATTCCAGGCCCAGCTGAGCGAGACCACCGAGAAGCACAGTGCTCTCCAAACGGAGAAGACCAGCTTGGAGACCGAGCTCAAGAACGTCAAGCAGGAGGCCAATTCCTCACTTGCTGCTGCGAAGAAGGATCTTGCCGAGAGCCAGGAGAAGATCGCTTCTCTGCAATCGTCCAGCGAGACTTCGGTCAAAGATTCGGAAGCCAAGCTCGCAGCCGCTCAGAAGCAGCTTGAAGATGCACAGGCCAAGCTCGCCGAAGTCCAGAAGAACGCCGATGCCGCCAACAAGGCTGCTGAAGACCGCCTCGCGACAGTCCAGAAGCAACTTGCCGCATCACAAGATAAGGTCTCTCAACTCGAGCAGTCCAACACCAACCTCAAGAAGACCTCCGAGGAAGGCGCCGCCGCTGCACAAGAGCTCAGTGATTACCAGAACAAGCTCGCTGCACTGCAGAAGGAACACGAAGAGCTCAAGAATGCTTCAAAAGCCGAAATTCAGGCTGCGAAGAAGGACTTCGAGGCTGCCCGTACAGAGAAGAACAGCTTGCAAATCTCGCATAACAGGCTATTTGAGGAGAATTCTGCTCTGAAGGCGTCTTACAAGGCTGATGAAGAGAAGATCAAGAGCTTGGAGTCGAAGGGCTCGCAAGAGGTTGAGAAGCTGAAGAGTGAAGTCGCGGAGCTGAAGCAGAAGAGCACAGGCTCTGAGGAGCAGAGCAAGAAGCTGCAAGCCGAGCACCAAGCTGAGCTGGAGAAGGTGAAGAAGCAGGCTGACGATGCTCTGGAGAAGGTCAAGGCTATCGAGAAGGAGAGCGCAGACCTCAAGAAGAGCCAGCAGGAGGCAGAGAGCAAGGTTGAGGACCTCAAGAAGCAAGCCGACGAGAGCACAAGCAAAGCCAGCAAGGCCGCGGAAGAGCTGAAGGCTGCGCAAGAGGTAAAGTTTCATTCTATGTCGTCGTAAAGATAGTGGTTTACTAACGTTGCACAGGAGAAGTCTAAACTCACGGCCAAGGTCGCTGACCTCGAAAAGGGTTCTGCCGCCGCTGCTACTGATTTACAGACCAAGCTCTCAGCAACAGAGAAGGAACTTGAGACCGCCAAAGCCGACGCCGCAGCCGCATCCAAGAAGGTCGAGCAACTGGCCGAGATTGAGAAGAAACTGCAAACAGCTGAAGCAGCAAAGGCCGATGCAGAGAAGAAGGCCGCTCAGCTTGCCGAGACCGAGAAGAAGCTCGCGGACGCAGAGAGTGCCAAAGCTGAAGCAGAGAAGAAGGCTGCGCAGTTGGCCGAGACGGAAAAGAAGCTGGCTGATGCGGAGAAAGCTAAGGCAGAGGCTGAGAAGAAGGCCGCCCAACTCGCCGAGACTGAGAAGAAACTGGCAAATGCAGAATCAGCTAAGGCGGAGGCTGAGAAGAAAGCCGCCCAACTCGCAGAGACTGAGAAGAAGCTGGCAGACGCAGAGAAGGCCAAGGCAGAGGCTGAGAAGAAAGCAGAGCAGCTCGCAGCGACTGAGAAGAAGCTCGCGGTTGCAGAGTCAGCCAAGGCTGAAGCGGAGAAAAAGGCTGCACAACTCGCAGAGACTGAAAAGAAGCTCGCGGAGGCTGAGAAGAAGGCCGAACAACTCACTGCGGCAGAGAAGAAGCTGGCAGACTCAGAGAAGGCCAAAGTCGAGGCCGAGAAGAAGGCCGAACAACTATCAGCGGCAGAGAAGAAGCTCGAGGAAGCTGCAAAGTCCAAGGCTGAGACAGACAAGAAGCTCGCAGAGCTCGAAGCCAAGATTCAAGCGGCCGCCGAAGTGAAGAACACCACAACCGAGAAGAAGGAAGAGGAGACGGCCAAGACCAATGGCGTGGACGAAGCCGCTCAGCCTGCCGTCAGCGCCGCAGCATAGTATTCGAAAATTCCCAGCCATTCTCGCCCGGACCAGGACCGACCGCGTGAAAACTGACTGAGAATTGAAGGAGGCCAGTATCGAACCAGAAGGAGGAAGGAAGGAAGGATGAACATAATTCTGCTACGTTGAATATGCGTATACCCTTTGGCTGTCGTTGTTGTTGTTGTTGTTGTTGAGTTTTTGTTGCATTTTTTGCTATTAGGACTTGCGCGTGGCATGGCATGGCATGAGCGTTTTGCGTTTTGCGTTGGCTTGGGCTACGATCGCATGAAACTGCATTATGACTCCGCGGAGGAGCGGTATCTTGGGGAGGATTGGAAAGACACAAAATTCTCACGACTCTCTAATGATGCACGGCCGCTTTAGCTCACTAGTTTTTAGTTGTCTTTTTTATTTCTTTGATGTCTCGCTTTCAGTAAAGGAAGCGAAAAGAATCGATCATTTTGAGTGTGTGCACATTGCTGCTGAGCCCTTTCCGGAACTTTTAATTGTTTTTGGTCTGCTAAGCCGAGTGGTATGGAACGAAATGAAGCCGAAGAAGACGCTAAATACTGAAAACGCCGAGAATGCAAAAAATCCTGCCTCGTGACCCAAGTCATGGTCATATCGTGCCGCTGCTACTTCGCCAATACTCCTCCCATCGTATAGATCATGCACGTCGTATCCTCGCCGCCTCTAATCGCTCATGCCATAACCCTGTAAATCGGATACTCATCCCCCGCCGCCAACGGCACGACTCCAAAACTGACATACGAATCAATATTCTCCGGCTCCAGAGCAGCAAACGCCAACCCAGCATTCTTCTGCCTCGTGCTAACCAAGAAACTCCCAGCCGGAAGTTCAATATTCTTCGTCGTTGAGTTCGTGGTGACAGAAGCGAGAACCGCGCCTTCGAAATATGCTGGTTCGTTAAAACCCGCTGTCTCGATCGTGAGAGCTTCGACTGGGCCGCGGAAAGCTTGGTCGAGAGTCTCGACATCCAGCCCGGAAGCTTCGAGTCGCGGGATGAGATCTTTCCAGCCTTTGGGAATGAGATAGGCTTCTGGTCTTGCACGAGTGAGGTTTGCGATTGTGGGTGTCGTGGCGAAGAATGCTACGGGGATTTGTTGTAATTCGCCGGTTTGGTAGTCGATTAGAGTCCAGTTTCTTACTGTGGCGTTTTGTGGGGTGTCGGTGATGACGATTTTGTCTTTACTTTGTACGAAGTCTTCGATGCTTTCTTCCACAACTTGACGAATTTCGGCGGCGTTGGCGATTGCGGTGTTGATGGTTGCTTCGAGCAGAGCAAGACCGGTTGCGGTTCGACGAGCGAATTCTTGGTCGGCGATCCCGATTCCTCGTGTTTCGAAGAGGAAGACGATGGCTTGGGAGAGCCCCATGGAGTTTCTGCCAATCTTTGCGTCGCTGCCGGCTTCTTGTAGTATGATGGTAGAGTTGCGGGTATCGCCATCGGATGCTCCAGTTGCATAGGGCTCCCATCGGAAGCCTTGCTTCTCAAGGTGGGCGGCGATCGCTGGGGCAAAGACTTCTTCGGACATGTTGCGGATGCCGGCATGAATGTTCAGATTCTTGGCTGCGCTGAACATAGCGTCGGCGCCTGGTACGTAGCTTCCGCTGTAGAGTGTGTTTGCGCCATACTCATGCAGATCGACAGCAATATGAGGAGCAAAGTCCGAAAACGTCTGCTTGATGTCTCGCGATTGTTGTCTGGCGAGTTTTGTGTGATCGCGATTGGGGTCGAAGTTGCTGGCGTAAGTTCGTTGGAAATAAGCCACGCCGTCCGGGTTGTATCGAGGGAGAACCATGATGTCCGCACTTTGCAGGATCTGGTTCGACCAAGTCTGGTTCGCGTTCATCTTGCCGAGCAAGGCCATCACTGCTTGGTCACCACCTGGAAGATTGTTAGTCTCGCTCTTCAAGTCTGCTCCGGGTCGACCTTCGCATCGGTATCAGGAACCAATAATGCTCCAAGAAAATGCTCACCTGGTTCATTACCGTGCACTCCACCTTGGATCCATATCCTGAGTTTGTCGCTCGCTCCACTGCTTTGCGATTGATCTGTCGTGATGTTCCCACTCCAGAGCGGATTTGATACATTCCCACCTGACGGGCTGTAGGTGAAATTGGGTTGTTGCCCATTTGTAAGGAGGATATATGGAAAGTCGCGGCCCTCCTCGCTCTCATATTCGACTGGCGAATACTTGATCCATGAATTTCGATCCGCAAGCGCTTGAATGTAGACATCCAAAATGACCTGGCTTGTAGGACCGGCTGTCCCATTCGAGAACCCAGGTGGAATAGTATCGTTCTTTATAAACGCTGGCGAGATCAATTTGATCCCAGGATCCTGGAAATTCTTCTCGACTTGCGGTGGATCGTACTTGACAGGTACCCAATTGTTCCCGTATTGAGTGGCAGAGGCCAGCCCAAGTACTAGAGATAAAGAAATTGACGTATACATCCTCAACCGTCTCTCATGAAGAGTCCAACCAGGGACAGAAGTGGATGTGGCCTGGCTGCTGCTTTTGTGCAGCAGAAGTGAAAGACAAAGCCCAGCTTCGCTCAATACCCCGCTGCAAGAAGCACATCTCCAATATTCCAACTCGGTATTTGTTCAAGTGAAGTGGGTACGGCCGATAGCCGGCATAGTTGGTTGATTGGTATACTCCGAACGATTTGGCCGACGCTATTCTTGGCAAGATTCATCCACCTAAACATCCCTGCTGGGCGCTTTCGGCGATGTTCCAAGACGCGCAACTCCAGGAGCCAGAGTCCTACGCCATCATAACCTTCGTGTAATGGCTTTCCAGTGATTCTTACTATATGTAATGCTGTAGAGTGCTGATGTAGTAACACAAGCGCCACTTACGAACTGCGCGTCTGATTGTAGATCTTGGCTTTTTCTTGCCGACTTCCTAGAGAGGAATCGCCTAACCCATGTATCAGCTTGGCATTCCTAGCCTGCCACGCGACGATGCATAATAAATATGTGCCATAGGTCACGTCGGCCGAATATGCCGACCAGACTGTGACAACATCGTCTATTTTTGCAACCACAAGTCTCGCCGACAATGAGGCTCAGCTCGACGTCCATAGCATGGCTGGCCGCCATCGCCCCTACTGTACGGGCCAGGACTGAATACACCGGGGATTCGTTCCAAGGCTATCCAATCATCTCATCTTTGGATGTGAATGATGTCCCAAGCAATCAAGTGTCTCGTTTCTGGTTGTCTCCCGGGGCTGGACAAGGTGGCTTGACATATTTCTTGCCAATATTTGTTGCGCGAGGGACCAACGAATCGCTCGAGACTGGCCGAAAACTGTCGTTCTCTGCATCCATTCATGGCGACGAGCTCAATCCGGTGGCGATTGTTCAAAACATATTCAGAAGGCTCAATGAAACAGTCGCTGCAGGCGACTTCAATGGCACAGTCATCGGACTGCCGACACAGAATCCGCAAGGCAACTTCATGAACCAAAGGAATTTCTTCACGAGTTCATCAAATGGCTTCTTTGTCGACCTCAACCGCAACTTTCCAGGACGAAGTATCGAGGAGGGTGGCAGCTTGATCCAGTCGTACACTTCGGCGATTTGGAATAACATCTGGGGGAACACCTCAAATGTCGATATCGCCGTGGACTTTCGTGAGTATTGTAGGAACGTGTTCCAGACGCAGCAAGACTGACGTGAGAGCCCAGACACATTGAGCACTGGCTCACTCGGTCCACTGTGGTGTTATGCCGACTACGGTTTCGAAGGTGTGCAGCGCATTGCGGAGCTTCTGCAGCCAGACATGATCAAAATTGATCCTGGTGAGCCTGGCTCGATAGAAACGACATGGGTCCAAGCCGGGGTACTAGCCATCACGGTCGAGACCGGGCCAGCCAACAACTGGAACCGCACTTTGATTCAGCGCACTGTTGACTTCGCCTTCCGCTTGATGGACGATCTCCAAATGACCAGTGGCGAGGTCCCTCAGCCCGATCTGTCTCAGACTTTCATTGCCACCAACTTCACAAATCCCCGAACCAACTTCAGCGGCTGGATCGATATGGACATTGCTGTCCTTGACGATGTTGAGGAAGGCCAGACTATTGGCCGTGTGTACAACAGCTGGGGAGATGAGCTTCAGGAGCTGACATCGACTGTCAGCGGGCGAGTCTTGACGGTGCTGATTGATCCTGCTGTCGAGGCCGGAGCGAGTGTCGCCTCGATTGGCTATAATGCTACCAGCGAGTAGATGGTGCTCGATTGGGGTGACCATGGAGTATCGGCCTCCATGGCCGGCTTATGCATGAGCTGCAGCTATAGCAACAAAGCCCATGACATCACTTTTGACTGCCGTGTAATGCTAGCAGATGGCATAGCCGCATCAGAGTCGTCATTCTGCGACAGAGATGCATCTTGTTCCGTCGACCTGAAATTCAGAGCGTTGTTGATGAAGTTGAGCGTGCAGGTAGTGTTGTGAATACGAGGTGCCATGGACGATTCATGGCACATCATGTG